>RJWT010016649.1:0-19805 GCA_004365215.1 Cuniculus paca | reverse complement strand
TTTTCTAGCTAGGTCTTATTTTAGTGGAAAAATGGTATTATAAACAAAGAAAGTTATAAAGTTAATAATCTAAGCATACACTTTGGAAAAGTAGGGGAAAAATCTGAGCTCAAAGTAATAGAAGAAAATAAATTTTAAAAAATTAGAGCAGAAACCAATGAAATTGACACTCTGAAGTCATTAGAGAAAATCAGCAAAGCCAAGGACTTTATCTTTGAAAAGATTAATACAATTCATACTTTTTTCAGGGTAACTAAGAGAAACAAGAAGTCACAAATCACTGATATCAAAATTGAAAAGGAGACATCACCACAGATTCCAAATATACTAGAAGGATATTGGGGATATGCTAGACCCAAACTTTGATAACTCGGATGTAATGAAATGAACCTATTCCTTGGAAGACAATCTGTCACATTGTCATGCAAATAAAGGATAGCATCTAAACAGGCCTGTATCTATTAAAGAAATTAAATTCACAGTTAATAACTTCCACATTTAAAACAACAGTTTATAAAATAAAAGGCACCTGGCCTGAAGGGATTCACTGGTGAATTCTTCCAAACATTTAAGGAAGAAATTTTACAAATTCTCTAAAATCTTTTCCAGATGATAAAAGCAGAAGGAATAGTTCTTTAAAAATTCTGAGACCTGCACTACCTTAATACAGAAACCAGACAAAATTCATTGCAAGAAAACAATAGGTCAGTATCTTTCATAAATACAGATGCATTAATCTTCACTGAAGAGCTAGTAAGTTGACTCCAACAAGATATAACAGGAAATTATACACCACAACCAAGTGGCTTTTGTATTTCAGGTATACAAGACTGGTTCAACATTTAAAGATCAATCTAATCCATTATATCAACAAACTAAAGGCAAACATCACAGGAGCATCTCAGTAGATGCAGAAGAACACATTTGACAAAATTCAACAGATTTTCATGACAGACTACAAAATTGCAAATAGCTTGGAATACAGAAGAATTTCCTTAACTTGATAAAATGAATCTACAAAAAACCTACAATTGATCATTACTGGTGATAAGACAACTTGACTTGAGGAGGAACAACCTAGCAGATTAGTAAATTCTGGATGTATCTGTGGATGATTGACATGTTACTCAGTAAATTGTGGAAGAAGACTCACTTCAGGTATGGGTGGCACTGTCAATAGTCTTGTACCTTGGAAAGAATATAAAGGGAAAGACAAAGGAAATGTTTCCCGTTTTTGGAGGAGTTTAGTCTTCCATCATCTTTGGAAGTTGGTCTTAAGCCTTCCTGTACAGACTCTTTAGCATTTTGAGACATTTGTACCAGTGACTCTATAGTGAACTTCAACCTTCAGTTGCTTCTGGATTCTTTGAATCAACAGTGTACAGTTATCCATTTTGGATTTTTTTTTATCTCTAATCCAGCAGGCAGCACTCGAGCCTTTTCTACTTCTGATCCTGCAAACCTACACAATAAATCCATATAAATATAAATATAAATATAAATATAAATATAAATATAAATATAAATATAAATGAATATATACATATGTATTTGCTCCTATAGAGAATCTAAGCTAATACACTAATAAATATATATATATATATATATATAGTTGTTCCTTTAGAGAATCTTGATTAATATACTACCTCTAACATCACATTAAATGCTGAGAAACTAAAAAATTTACCACAAAATTCAGCAGGAAAACAAGGATGCTCCTTTCCATTGGTCCTATTCAACATTGTAGTGGAAGTCCTAGATAATATAGTGAAATGAGAAAAGGAAATGAAAAGTTTGCATATTAGCAAGTAAGACATAAAACTGTCTTTGTTCACAATGACATAATTTTTACATATAAAATTTGAGAGAAGGGGCAAAACAGCAATAATAGAAAGGTTGCAGAACACAGGGTTAATGGACAAAAGTCAATCTTCTTCCTATATATCCTAAGGAAGAATTAAAATTTGAAATGAAAAACACATTTATATTACTATTTCATAAAATGAGAAATTTGGTTATAAAGCCAAAAAAATGTAGAATATCTACATGAGGAGCACTATGCAACTATTTGAAACAGACCAAGGCAGAATTATGGATCTATGTCATATGACTTCTAATAGGAAAAATCAATATCATTCAGATGTCAATTCTTTCCAATTTGATCTATAGATATGAGGCAATCTCAATAAAAATCAACACAAGTTATTTTGTGGTTATGGAAAAATTGATTTAACATTTATATATAGAGGTAGAAGACCCAGATATTATTAAGGGCAAGAACAACATTAGAGGACTGATGCTACCAAATGCAGGCATATTAAAAAGCTGCAGTAATCAAATAATATGATATTGGTGAAACAATAGTCAAAGAGACAAATGGAAAAGAATACTGAAATAGACCCACATCGATACAAAAGAAAAAAAGGCAATACAATGGAAAAAAGATGATCTTTTCAACAAACCATCTTGGAATAACTGGCTGTCTGTATTTTTACAAATATGCACACTTTTACATCTTTAACAAAAATTAACTCAAAATGGATCATAGACCTAAATGCAAAACACAAAATTTTACAACTCTTATAAGGTCACAAGGGAGAAAATCTAGATTACCTTGGGTATAGTGATGACTGTTTAGGAGTCTTTCCTAATGCATGACCATGAAAGAAGTAATTAATAAGCTGCATTTCTCTAAAATTAAAAACTTTACTCTGTCAAAGACACTGTCAGGAGATGTGAAGACAAGCCACAGACTGGATGAAAATATTTGCAAAATACATTATCTGATAAAGGACTCTTATCCATAATACATGAACTCCTAAAACTCAACAATTATGAAACAAGTTACTTGATTAAAAAATAGTCAAAGGACCTGAGAAGACATAATTTTTTTTTTGTGGCACTGGGGATTGAACTCATGACCTTGCACTTGCTGGGCAGGCACTTAGACCACCCTGTTTTTGAGACAGGGTCTCACTATGCTGTTCAGGCTGGCCTTGAGCTCACTTTGTAGCCCAGGCTGGTCTCAAACTCACAGCAATCCGCCTGTCTCAGCCTCCCGAGTGCTGGGATTACAGGCATGAGCCACCACACCCAGCTAGAAGACATTATATTAAAGATAAACAGATCACAAATAAGTATACTAAAAAGATGTCCAGAATAATTTCTTGTTTGAGAATTCCAAATAAAATAATAGTGAGCTTGACAGCTATATACCTACTGGAATAGTTAAAATACAGAATACTGACATCAAATACTGGTAAAAATATGAAATAATAGGAACTCTCACTCATTGCTAGTGGAAATATAAATCATTTGACCACTTTGGAATGGAACTCAACAGTTTCTTACAAATCTGGATATGTACATACCACGAAAACTATTGCACTCTTTGAGATTTACCCAAATGTGTTGAAAACTTATATCTACAGAAAGAATCACACATAAGAGATTTATAAATAGCTTTATTCTTAATTTCCAAAAGTTGGAAGCAGCTAAAATGTCTTTTCATGGGTAAATGGGTAAGTAGACTGTGACACATTCAGACAATGGAATGTTATTCAGCAATAAAAATAAGCGAGCTATCTAAACACAAAAAGACATTGATAAACCTTAAATTCATACTCCAAAGTAGATAAAGAAAAAAACGGAAAAGTCTAAATAATGTCTAATTGCAATTGTATGACTTTTTCAAAAAAGCAAAAACTATGGAAAGAATAAAAAGATTGTGTATTAGGAGGTTTGTGGAAGGAAAAAGGACAAAAGGAATAGAAAAATAGACCAAGTACTTTTAGAACCATGGATGCATTCTGTATGGTTCTTTAATGGTGGAAGTGTCGTTATACATTTGTCTGAGTCAACAGAACGCACAACACTGAGAGTGAACTGTATGTATAATATGGATATTGAGTAATAATGAGGTCAGTATAGGTTTATTGTTTGTAACAAATATGCCACTTGAGTATAAAACTGATGGTGAAAGAAACTCTGCTATGGAGGGGAAGAGAGAATCTGGGAATTCTGTTCCATTCAGCTGTGAATTTAACACTGAAATTAAAAAACAAATTTTGTGTGTAACTTGGGATGAACATCATCTATGTACAAAATGGGTGAAAATAAAAAATATGTATGAAATTGATGGGTTTACATAAAATCTACCTTCCTAATTTTTAATGCAGAGTCTAGGAGGAAGAAAATAACTGGTAAAAAGAGAACTTAAGGTGTTAAAATCCTTTTTGCCACCAGGAAGGTTAGCATTAATTATGAACCTTCTTCTTCTTAGGCCAAAGAAGTCATAACAATTTTCTGAATTAATGCCTAGTTATTTTTGTAGTAACCCAGAACAACATCTTATACTATCCTGTAGTTATAGTTTTTCTGAAGACATTGAAGAAATTCAGAGACTGTCTGTGTTGAACTTTAGAAGGGAAAACAGCCTTGACTAAGCTCATATTTGAACTTTGATATATGACTTTTCCAACCAGTCTTTAGCTTAGCTTTTCTAGTAAGCCTGAAGGAAAGGTCCATTAGTGTTTAGTGAATATCTTCCTGCTCCTTTAGTTTATTCCTTCACTGCCTGTCCCCAGAATGTGGTAAAAAGGCAAACTTTCCCACTTGCCTTTTCTTTAGTAGTTTTCTAAGGGTGTCAGTGCTGAAAGCTGCTTATTTTTGGAATAAGTGTTAATGATTTTAGACTTTTTTCTGTATACACTGTTCCAGCAGTGAACAGACTCTTAACAAATCTCCAAAATAAACTCATTTACCAAGGCTTTTTCATATTTGTCATTTTGAAAGACTGAATAAACATCAGTAAAAGAAGCAATCCAATTTCTCATGCCAAATATGTCTATGTCCAAGATCAGGATTTCTTCATGTTTAAATGTAGACACAGAGACTAAAATGCTAGTTATTTTTAATTTTCTTTTAAATTTATTTTTGTTTCTCCTCCTTCAAATGCTTCAGTTGCAATGGGCCCTACAGGTAGGACTGCTTGCTCCTTAAAGGAATATCTGCTGTAGCAGAGAGAAGGCTGCTCTGTGTTCTATTTTATTTGGTAGAAGACTTGATTTCGTACCAGAGACTTACTAATTGTGGCTCAGACAATCCTTTCCAGATGGCTGTAGGTTGGTCCAATGCACAAAAGAACCCAATTGGTCTAAAGCCTGATGAGAGTCCCAGAGAGAATTGCAGAAAAGTTGGACGAGATTATTTCTGTTGTTGGAACTGTGTCTATAGTATCTATAGAAATAGGCTAAATTGAGCAAGAAAGAACAGGATGAATCTTTAGTACCTTCTTCCTTTTCTCACCCTTATAATAAGGAAAAGCCATATGAACATTTGAACTTACATTTTTCACTATAACATTTTATTAGTGAAAATAAATGGTTGGTGGTCTAGTTCAGGACTACTTCCTTATCATCTTTTCTTGCCAGTGGGCTTCTCCATACCTCTTTCTTCCCTTCCTATATTTCAGGCTCACTGATTTCTCTTTTTCTTTCATTTCTCTGTCTTTCAAACTTTTTCTTTTCTTTTTAAGAAACTCAAACATGTTCACAGGCCAGACAAGCAATACAACTGTTAATTAACAGTGAAGGAAGAGCAAAGTGGCAGCAGAGTAAGACCTTCTCTGTAGGTAATTGTTTCCCCACAGAAATATCTGTTTGAATGGTTATTTATGCAGGAAATTGCCTTCTCAAGCACTAAGGAAACTCAATGAACACCACACTACCTAGTTAAATATGGTAAGAAAAGAAAGAAGAAAGGAGTTACGTGCATCACCCTTTTCTCAACACCAAAAATATACAGAGTAGAGGGACATACCACATTTGGGGACAAGAGGGAATTTTATCCAGGTCTTAGACTTAGAACACAGTACTAGGCCCACTGTAGGGAACCAGTGCTGAAAATAACCTTATGGGCTCTGACCAGACAGTGGCTATGGATCAACACACTAGATGTGTTAACCCGCCAGCTAGAGACACACCTTCAACATCTCTACACTGACTTGGGGCAGTACAGTATAGAGAAGGAAAACACCTATTGAGAAATAGGACCACAAAGAAAGAACTTTGCCTAGGAACTCAGTGCCATGCTAGTGAATCCTCAAAATGTGCAGATCTCCATAGGCCCTCTCTTCAGGCCAGCGGCTATATACAGAGGCTCTGAACTCGCACTGGTATTAGTGAGAGACTCACAGCTCCTGTCAGGCAGGCTTTTATCCCAGCCAGCAATACTTGTGGCTGGCTGCAGCAGTCTTAGCTCATGAATACAACAAAACCAAAACCAAAACCAAAACCAAAACCAAAACCAAAACCAAAACCAATACCAAAACCAAAAATAAAACAAAACAAAAAAAGCCCAACAAAAACAAGAAGGCCATTATAGCATGTGCATTGCTCAGCAAAAGAAGCAACAGGTAAAGAGCCTAAAAAAGTAGAAGAGTGGGAGAAAATATTTATAGACTATGCACCCAATAAGGAAGTAATCTTCAGAATATGTAAGGAATGCAAGTAACTCAATAGTAAAAAACAAAACAAAACAAACAACAACACATAAATAATCCAATGTAAAAATGGCAATAGATACAGATAGATATTTCTCAAAAGAAGACATACAAATGACCAATGAGAAAATGCTCAACATCACTAATCATCAGAGAAATGCAAATCAAATTCATGATGAGTTGTTACCTTACTCTTGTTAGAATAACTATTATAAAAAAGAGAACAAATGAAAAAAGTGCTGGTGAGGATGTAGAGAAAATGATACCTTTGCATATTCTGTGTAGGAATGTTAATTTGTATAGCCATTTTGCAAAATACCTTGGAAGTTCCTAAAAAAAAAAAGAAAAACTACCATAATATCCAGCAATTCCATTACTGCCTATGTATCCAAAGTTAATTAAATCAGTATGTTTAAGAAACTTCCACGTAAACTCCCATGTTTGTTTCAGCACCATTCACAATAGCAAAAAATGTAAATAACTTAAATTGATAAATGGACAAAGGAAAGGTGATACATATACACAATGGAATACTATCTGGCCATAGAAGAATTTAAATAATGTCATTTGCAATAACATGGTTGAAACTGGAGGTAATTATGCCAAATGACCTAAGTCAGGCCCCAAAGTACTAATAACCACATAATCTCACTTCTTTGTGGATTCTAGAAAGAAGTTTAGACTAAAATAGTTCTCATCAGAGGCTAGGAAGATAGTAGGGGGATGAAGAAACATTGGTCAATAGGTACTAAGATACAGTTAGATAGAGGAAACAAATTATGTTAGGACAATTGCACAGCAGGGTGATTATAGATAAAAATAATGCACAGTGTGTTTTTCAAAATTTAGAAGAAATGATTTTCAATGATTTCAGCACAAATAAATGATAAGTGTTTGAAAAGAGACTTGCTTGCTCTGATTTGAACACTGTACAATGCATACGTTTATCCAAACATTGCATGACGGCTTATAAATATGTACCCTAGTTTTGTCTCAATTAAAAAATAAATATTTTTCAAAGGAGCAAGGCAATAAATCACAAAGATAGAACAGACTAAAATACATGACTCAACTAAATCTATTCAAATTCTGAGGTGTCTCCAACTCTAATTCAGTATCAAAGGTTTATTCTAACTCTATCCTCTTGCTTATCTGAAGCTTTTTTCTCTGAAAGTTAGAAATCTTACCCTTACTATGTACATTCCTTTCACTTATTCATAAAACTGCAGTATATGTGTAAAGCCCTTTCCAAAAGGCTAATATAGACATCCCCAGGGAAAAGAAAACTTATCAAATAGAGTATAGTGTATGTTTTGGTCAGTGCAGTATGTTTTGGTCTTTCGTTCCATTGTATCTTTATTTTTTAATTGAAATTTAAAGGTGAGCTTTACAGTCAAAACATTGCTTTACAAAACAATGCATAGGTCAGCTCACTTTATACCCAGTTTAGTGCCAGTATGGCATACATTTGTTAAAAGTTTAATTCATTTGCCCTTCAACATCCTAGTTGATGCTTTTTCTTAGCTTGCATGCATTAAAATTCAACCTTTTTGATGTACAATTCTGTGGGTTTTCATAAATGCCTAGAGTCATGTATTCATTACCCAGTTCTACTCATTTTTGAACTCAGTAAGGTAAGTTCAGGTCCTGATCTCCACCCAAAAGTTCTACGATCAAGAGACATCTGCTCATTATCTCTCTTGCACACATCAGATGCCTTTGATGTGACCTGTGAATGTTCTCCAAAGACCTAAAATGAAAGTGGTCCTTCTTTTGTCTCCACACTTGAACTGCAAAGCTATTGAGTGGTGTGCTACCAAGGCCTGAATCTTTGGAGAAACACATAATACAGGGTATTATGTATATCTTTACTATCTTTTCATAGATACAATATAAAAGAAAAAAGAAAGGACTTATCTACATATATGAGTGTGTACAAGTATTTCATTTTTATTTTCTCTATTATAATTATGATGTATTTATCAGATTGTGGTAATAACAGACTCCAAGATGTTTTTACAATTGTAATCTAGGTCCTATGTAATCTATTTTAGCTAATAAAATCTGCAAATACAAAGGAATTTTACTTTACAAAAATAAAATCATTAATAGGGCATGCTGCTATTGTCTATATAAATGTCTTAAACATTTTAGTGGTATTGTATTGACCAGTTCTTTCAGTATAAAGTTCCTTTGTTGTTAATTTAGAACATCCTTCTGCTAACAATATTTTTCTAATTGTTTAATTTCATCTTGGCTTCTATGACATGTTTTGAATCTGAATAATTATCACCCTTCATTTAATTTGTTCCCTTGGAGTAGTAGAACGCATGGTTGTAACACCTTATAAATCTTTTTTTAAATTGATAAAAGTTTATCCCTTTCTGGCTTTTTAAAGGGATTAACAGAAGATGCTTGAAAACATTTCTGAAAGTCAACCTGGAACACTCAGCTCTCAGATCTCAACATTGAAGCATTTTGCTTTGTATTCAAGGTTGTCAACATGACATGTGGGCTTCTGCTTTTGCAATTATTTTTAAATGCAATTATTAAGGCCCATTGCGAGATTCTCCATTTCTTTCATTTTCTTATGTATCCCCTTCTTTTATTTGGCTAAGATACTAAAAGTATGTTTCTTTTGAGAAAAACATTTGCTTTTCATTAAGAAATGAAAAGAGATGGAGCATGCAGGGAGGCTGGCAGAAGATAGAAAATAGTGCTCACAGAAGAGAAAAACTATTGATTTTAGATGGTATACAAACTTGTGATTTTAGATGAAAGCTAAGGTCTAAAGAATGGAATTAATATTGTACCCCAAAAGCAAGCACAATTTTAACTTGGAAGAAATTAGCGATTTATTTCTAGTTTCAGAATAAAGTTGAAGTAAACTTTGAGAACTATGAGAAGATGGGACTTAAAAGAGCTTAATAATTTCACTCAGCTATCTTCTAAATGGGATGAAATGTGCGCATTTTTGCTCTTAATTGTCAAATTAAGACAATCGATAACATGATTAGTGGTTTTAATTGTCTCATCACTAAAGATGTAAGCCAAGGATAGCAACTACCTAGTACAAACAACCCTACTCTGATGACATACCCACAGTAGACACCATCAATCAATCACAGTGCCCCCTCAACTCAGTGGAAATTTCCAAATCTTTCTCATCTTAGTTCTGTTGGGCAGTTAGTGCCAAGCACACAAAGGTAAGTAAAATTACAACTTATTAGTCATTGATTAAATAACTGCAAATTCACCTCTCTGAGGTATCAAATGCATGAAAATCATTCTTATGCTTATGCAGTTGTGTAAGTTGCATTATTTCTTGACCAACTTCAATAAAAAAACTCTAAATGCATGCAATTTCCCAGTGTTTACCACAGATGTTATTTCACATACACAATATCATAAAGAACATGAAAACCTCTAGAAAGTTCTGCAATAGATACATTCTTTTTATATATAGGATGTGGCAGTTAAGTGATGAAGTCACTTAACAAAATAGTCAAATACATAATATCGATTTTAATGAAACTCAGAGAATATGAGGATTATGAGTGGAATTAATAAAGTGAAATAATGAGCAGGTTTTACATTTACTGGGAAATATATAAAAAACAACAAATCATTCTACACTAAGTTCATTTAGCTTCAGTTTTACACCTCCTAGGACAAGAATTGTGTAGCCTACAAAACAATTTATATTTTATCTGTACCATCTAATTAATTAAATGGCCCCAGAGTACCAGACTCACAAATCTCGTTAATAGCTGAATACTGAAATAAAGGCTGTTCACCCCTACTAGAATAATATTTGCATATCCCCACCTGTGATGGGTAATAAGTACCTGCCACAAATCAGAATTATGAATTTTGTACACCTAACAAAACCGCAGGGGAAATTATACCTCAGACATTCCATAATAATTGCAGCTAAGCTGTTTAGTGCCATCCACTTATTCTGCCTGAAGTGTTTAAAGTAGCAACAGTTGTAAATGAATTCAGGCACATATTCAAGGGAATTTTTTTTTCAAAAAGTTTTTCTGTCTTGCCATATGTAATTATCTTTATGGAAGTATTCAGCTGCAAGTTATAGCACATTCACTTTTAAAGAAGCAAATTAGACAAAAAAACAGGGTTTCTGCTATCACCCTATTAGGTATGGATTGGAATTCCGCCATTGAAACTTTGGAATGCATCAAGATATGTTTTCAGGTATTGACAGTCTAGATTAGGTCGACTCACCCCAGTGTGAGTATCATGTGTTGACTGCAACTGTAAACTGATATTCAATGTGGATAATTCAGGACATTGTGGCATTAGGATAGAGCAAATTGTGGGCTAGTGACTACAGGTTTTACTGTTAAATAATGTGGCTCATTCCTAAAACGGCTTATCTGAGCACCAGCAGTAGGTTGTATAGTTCATAGACTTCTGGAAAGTATCTAGTTTGATATCAGCACAATTATGGACTATTAACTGGGAAAAGTGGTAGTTTTGAAAGATATATTTGTTCTTACGGGCAAACTCCCAGAGGGAAAGGCCATGGTGGAGTCCAACATAGAATATCGCACAAGAGAAAATGAAAAACATCATAGTATTAACTGTTAATAGCAATGACCAAGTTCTGGTTAACTATAATACCTGATTCAAAGGGAAATTACTTCAATAGTGGAACATATAACTTGTTTAGGAAATACAGAAGTTATTTAACAATTTTAGTGGTAGTGGGGTGTACTGGTGACATACTACAAGATCCAATGTCAACTCTTTCCAAGGATTGCCCTTGTATCTTGAGCAAGTCAGTGTCTCTGAGCTTTCTGTTTCCTCATTTACAAAATGTTATTTTTAAAATTTCATCCTACTAATTGGCTGAAAAAAATTACCTACTGCTTGGAATGGCTGTGTGTTCCAGTAGTTATAGGTACAGACCTTAGCATCCCACTACAAGTGACTGTCACTATTTTATTTTCCCCATGAGAGCTTTGGCTGATTGATGCTTGGCTGCTTGCCTGAAACAAGCTTCTCTATTAAAGAGACTATTGCAAGCAGGAATGAGGGACACAGAGAGAAACTGTGCACGGAATGCAATTCTCGAAGACAAGGAATCTCTGCGTGTGTGTGTGTGTGTGTGTGTGTGTGTGTGTGTGTGTGTTAACCTGAGTATAGACCAAAACAATCTAATTTTCTAGAAAAACTGATTTAAAAATAATTAGGATTTATGTATTTTCAAGAGTGGTAGTGCAGTGAGTCACCAAGAGGTGATTAAGTCAGGTTGTTAGAAGCTCCCTAAGGTGACAAGATGGTCTGTAGGCTTTAGAACGAAAGCTGGTGTAGCCTATTACCATGATGAAGTGAAATTTAAAATTACATTTTATATTTGTAAAGGACTAACAGGCAAGGTCCCTATGGATTGTCAAATACTACTTAAAATGCTATAAAAATCAGCCCATAATCTCGCACTAACTTACACATTAGCCTCAGGCAGTAAAGATGGTTTTTATTAGAACCAGATTTTGTGAGGGGGAAAAAGTTATGCACAGTTTATCCTGGCTTTTCAGGCACTTTGCTTCTTTCCTTGAGTTAACATGACGTATTCTTAGTGATTAAATAAACTTGTCTAGCAGCCCTTCTCACGCACTTGAAAGAAGGCAAAGTAAAGAAGGATTTACTCTGAAAAGAGGTCTTAATTCTATCGTTGAAATGTGTCCTTATTTTATTCCAGTCGTCACTATAAAACCCAGGAAAGGCAAAAAAAAATTAAAGTTTCAAAGGAAGTCTCTTGCAAAGATTCCCTTGTACTTCATGTGCTGTATCACTTACAACCTTGTAGCTTTGAAAATCGAAAGTAATAAGCGTGAGAAGAATCCAGGAGACAGAGGAGAATCATTGTTAGTACCATGAATGAACGAGGTCCAGGAAAATATCATTTATTCTCATGGTGGTGCTTACAAGGACTGGGCAAACATTTTGATGGACTGGTCACTTTTGTTCATCTTTAAGATTAACTAACTTTGAATGGCTTATAGCCAGATTTACAACATGTGCCAAAGTTATAAATTATCCCTGGATTCATCAGTCAAGCAGTGAACACACTGATGTCTGATTTTATGTTTCTTTGACGAGTTAGGGTTTGTAGTACCTTGGAAGCCAAATTTGAAACAAACTTCTGGCTATTTAGATTTGGTTGATTCACCTTTTAATTGAATATCTGTAAATTTGGACAATCCTCGAAGTTAACTTGAAGAGAAATTCAAAGTTCTGATTCCCCCCTAATGTTCAGGCTATTCCAGTTGAAGACTAATCTTCCACGGGTTACACAGTTGCAATGGAGAATGTGATGCCCAGTGTGAGTTTTGAGAATTCCAAGCAAGTAGTCCACGTCTAATTACATGGCTTAGGAACTCTTGAAACTTAGGAACTCTTCTATCTGGCATGATAGAAAACACATATGAGCTTTGCTGTCATGCTGACCTCTTTCCTAGTACTATAGCCATTACTCACTAGCTATGTGACTTTGGTAGCTAAATTACCTCACCTAAACTTCAGTTTCCTGTTTTTTGTTTTTGTTTTTGACCTACAAAATGATGTTTGCCTTAACATATTGTTGAGCAAATTAAACAAGCTTTCATACAGCTTGGATTCCTTTAATAGACATACCACAAAAGAGGAGTTTCCCCAGAGTCTGGACCACCTTGGCCAAAAAGGAAAGTGCTTTGGAAAAGAAAGAAGAAGAAATTAAGCATTCATTGCCAGAGAGAGAGAGGGTGGGGTGGGGCTAATAAAATAAGGACAAAAAAATTTTCTTCTAAGACTATACTGTTTGCAACTACAGTTTCTGTTATCACCTGCAGTAGCATCTCCCATCACTTTATTATCCTGTCGTCATCAAGACCATTAATGAATTCCTTGCTGCTAAACCTGGAGATCATTTTCTGCTTCTTATTTATTAGACCTAAAACTAATATGCTTGGAGAATTGCAGGTAGAAAAAGCTTACAGTTTGGAAGGTTCAGACAGTTAATACCTTAGCAAATGACTGAACTTGGAAAACTCTTTGACTATCCTGAGCTTATTTTTGTTCTCATTTATCAGAAATAAACAAACAAATTAACTGACATACATGGTTCTAGTCAGAATGAAGATCTGAAAATGCACAGAAATATCTAGTGCCATATTAGGAATGTGAGACCCAATGAAAGTTTTTTTTTTTTTGTCACAATATAGTTGTCACCGTTATTGTTTTCTACCCTTTTATTATGCAAACTCCACCAGGTTAAATAATGTGTTTCATTATCTGTGTATCCACAGTACCTAGCACAGTGTTTGAAGCATAGTTCATGTTTAGGAAATTCATACTGGTTGAATGAAGGACAATAATTTAATGACACAACAAACATCTACAGTGACAAGATTTGATTTTGACATCAGTTTCATTTAGGTAGATGGTCCTGCTAGAGGGACTGTTGGAGGATATTTGTGAAAGATATTTTTGGATGTATCAAAAATGATACCAGATCAAGTACAGTGAAATAAACCTCCCAATAATAATCAGTAGCATATTTTAAGTGTTTTTGTACACAACATATATTTTATTGTACTATTTACTCATCATGTATGTAAGTAGCTCTGTGTTTTATAGAAGAATTTATTGCTTGCATAATTAGATGACTGACAAGGTTTCCTTCTACTGTCTGAAAGGGAAGTTGGATGTTAAACCAAAATGGACTTGTTTCTGTGATCATGGCCACAATCTCATATGTCTGGCTGAACACTGGATGCAGTTTTTGAAGGCTCTCCATCCCCAAGCTGCTGCCAACATCTGCAAGCTTTTCACATTCTATCCCTCTCCCGGAGTATTTTATTTATTTCTTTATTCTTTGAACGTCCTGTGATATTTCTCACTGTCAAAACTTTCCACAAAGTTTCTTCACCTCCATCTATTATATCCCTTCTGAGTTGTCATGACTTGTTTTTCTTATAGCCAAAGAACCGTGTGTGATTATCACCCTGCAGTAAGCATGACATTGAGCAATTTTCCCTTTGTTAAATACTTACATGATTTTTTTTTTAATGACTAAATGGGGTCATGTACATAAAGCCTTTAATAAGTGGTATTGATTACTACCACAATGAGCACTTTTATTCTAATATAACTGTTTTTGCAAACCTCCTAATATTAATTTCAGCTACCTGACATAAAAGTTTATTAATAAATGCCCTTAGATATTGCATCTCCCAAAGGGAAGCAAGACATGGAAATCATTAACTGAACATACCACATGAATGGAGAAAATGTTTTAGTGTTAACTTGTATGTAAGCATGATTTTGCTCTGGCACAGAAATTATTTTCTTTAAATTTTCCAATTCTAACATAGGTATAATTCAAATCTGATAGTACATTTCTTTCATTACTATTTAAATTAGTGATGAATTCGATGTACAATTTACACATGTACCACATATACTAGTGTTTTTTATGCTATTATTTATAGTGGTGCTGGTAATCAATTCCAGGGTCCTGTGCATACTAGGCAAGTTTTTATCACTAAGGTACATGCCTAATCTGTGACTAATTTCCTAAATCCTGGAGGTTTTTCATTGTGTTGGTTGATTTGTTTACTCAAAATTTTCGTATGTATATGACTAAAACAGGAATTACTAGGACCAGGCAAAACATAATAAATAAAAAAAACAAAACAAAAAAAAAACTACACCCTTTATAACTCATTGGTCTATGAATCATTTATCTAGATATCTTTGATTTCTTTAATAGTTTTTCTCCCTGTGCAGATTTTCACAACTACCTCATAGCTGGGAAGAGCGAAAATTGAAGTACATGAAAGATGTGTTTCATGTCTACATGTAGCTAAGTAGATTTTGGGAATGTTAAACCCTTATCCCCCCGCAAAAAAAACCCTGTTCTTTATATCTCTACAAAATGCTTCTGCTCTCCCAAGATTCATTCTCAATGATACCACTTCCATATCAAAGATATTTAATATTTCTGTAAGATTTACCAAATTGGCACGACCTTTTTGTGTTGACATTTAAGAATACCTTGCAAGATATATAGAATGAGCCCTGAGACTGGATATTCAGGAGACATAAAATATTATGTTATTGGTTGTAATTAAGCTCTCCTTTCTGAGACTTTCTCTTTTCAATTGTGGAATGAGAAATTAAACTACAGGTTTTCAAAAGTTTGCTACAGATCCTAAAGCTTATGTGACTCTAATTTAACCCTTCCAGACATATTTCCCATACCAGGAGTCCCTAACCCTTGGGACTGACCACACACAGGAGAGAAGTAGTGCTTGAACAAGTGAGCAAAATTTCACAAAAACCTGCATTCATATTATTGCCTGAGCTCCTCCTCCTAACAGGTCAGTGGAAGCATTAGATTCTTATATGAACTCAAACTCTATTGTGAACGGAGCATAGGAGAGGTCTAGGTTGATTGCTTCTAATGATAATTTAAAGTGTGATGATTTGAGGTGAAGCTGAGGTGGTGATTTACCTTTCTGGGGGGCTTCAAATATAGATTAACATTAGCAGAGAGGTTTGACTGAATAGGGACCATAAGAAATCAGTTGTGTGCAGACTCATATCAAAACCTTATCAGTTAGTGGCAAGTGACAACTAAGCTACATCTGGTGGCAGAGTTTACAGTGGTAAGTGAATTCGTGTACTTTAGTTGTGCAGCTGCATTTTTGTGGCAGGAATTAAGTCAGAATCTGATACTTCTTTTAGTCCATGCATGGCTCATTCATTATTTTATTCACCACTCTATCTGCATGTCTTGTCTTCTTTGCACACTTGTCTCAATCACAGTTTTGGTAAGCTAATTCTTATCAAAATGAGTTAAAAAAAAAAAGAACAGAAGAGAACTTGTTTGAAATAAAGGAAATGCCCAAAATGAGACAGCAGCAGACTCTAAGAGGACCAACCAAAAGAAGATTGTGTTTAGAAGAAAACACCAAGTCCTACTTAAATCAAGGGTTATTTGCAGCAAGTGATTCACATTCTCCAAACCTGCTTTGTACATTATGTGGCAACTGGCTAGCCAATGAAGCCATGAAACCTTAAAAACTGCTTTGTGCATGGAGACAAAGTACCTTGCATCAAAAGACAAACTTACAGAGTTTCCAAAAGAAAATGTGCCCACAAAGAGCAGAAGCAATTATTGAAGGCCGCCACTTCATCGAATGTGTCTGCACCGACAGCATCATTCATGGTGGCTAAACATACTGCTAAAGCTGAGAATTTCTATACTGTTGATGAAGAGTCGATCCTATGTGTTGTTAAGGACATTCATTTTGAACTTTTAGGCTGCAGTTCAAAGGTAGCATATGTTCCTCCAGCAGCATAACTATATGCATTGATAAAATAGCAGAGGATCACCAACACACCCTGTCTATGATGATATGGTCTATAAAATCTTGCTCAAAACTCTTTTATATATGTCAGACTTTTATTTTACAGACTTTCTTTATATCGTTTCTTGCTTATCAACTAGACTTGGAAGAAATACATTTTCTTATTAAATTTGATATTTTCTCAAGCACTTAACAGTATATTGCACCTAGTAGGCACTCAACAAATTATCTGTGGAATGAAATATATGGTCTATAATTTTGACACATTATAAATGTCAAAATGATCTCCTTTTAAAGAAAAAGGCCTTAACCTTTTATTTGGATTCCATTTTATGGGTTATTTTTGATTCTTCAAAGATGAAGTGTAATGCTTTTTTTATTATACTGTATGAGTATTAGCTCTCCCTTGACAATAAGACAGGCAGAAAGATGATGGTGGTTGGCTCTTTCTTTTCTCCAAGCCATTATGCAGAGAATAAGCTCTGAGCAATGAGGTCATACCCTTGTGTCTAACAAAGAAACAGACTGCTTCTTAGAATCAAACATCTCAGACCATTCCCTATAATTAGTTAACAATTTCTGCTTGATTAAAATGTGCATGATTTTCCATTTGCTTAATTTTTAATTAAAATTTTTGGATTAAAACTATCTAAGAAATTTTTTATGTCTCTCCTTTCCCTCAAAAACATTTTTCCATCATAGATAAACCTGTAATTGGAATTTTAATGGTCATTTTCCAGTGATAAATACTCTCTACATGGATGTTAAAGCAAAGACAACCCACATTTTCTACTATTCCTTCCCCCCCTATTATTATGATGGAGCCTCCATAGATTGGATGGAATTTGGCAGGTAAAGGGAGCAAGTTGAATCATCTCAAAGCCCTGGAGTGTGAGGGCCTCTGGCTATTATGGCTGAATAGCTGTGAGTATGCAGAAATTGGTGTTTTGTTTGCCCTAATTCCCTGAGCCATCTGCACCACACAGAAAGTGAGGCAAACTCATTCAAAATGAATATTTTAAAGTTCACTGTTGACAAGCTTTTCTTAAATTTGAATTTAATTTTTTTTGGATTTCATTTGTAACTGCAGAAGCCTCTTGATCTAAACTGACCTGTGTTTCATTGGACTGACATTATTCTCTATTCAGATTAATAAAACCAGAGATTGTAGTTTATGAAATAGGTAACAATAAACAGTGATGAACTATCGGGGATGTTCCAAGCTCCTTTAAGATTTTATTATTTGTCGTATTAAAAATTTTGCAGCTGGAGTAGCTACACAGGAGATAGTGTTGTCTTCTCGATTTCATTAGTCTTATGTGCTTTAAACCATTATCTTTTTTCAGGTCATTGTAGACATGTGATAAGAGTTAAAACTGAAGTCTTTTCATAGATGATTTAATAAACATGTATGTTGAAACATAATACTTTAAAACAATTCTCAAAATAGTAGTTTGCATTAACCTTCTGCATAGGCCCTCCAGAGATATTTATGACAATGTAAAGACTACAGGATAGTATGTAATATTTATAAGCAGTGTTTATTAAGATCAATGGCTATTGAGGTTCTTAAGGGCAAGAAATTCTTGAGCACTTGTCTCTCTTTGTAGTGAAATTAAGAAAAAGCTACTCTTTTCCACTTTACAAGTTAAAACCCAAAGTTTAGAGACCTTAGTTCCCAGATCTAGTAAAGGGTCAGTAGGACTTGTGTGTGTGTGTGTGTGTGTGTGTGTGTGTGTGTGTGTGTGTGAGAGAGAGAGAGAGAGAGACAGAGACAGAGACAGAGAGAGACAGAGAGAGAGAGAGAGAGAAAGAGAAAGAGAGAAAGACATATGACTATACTCTTGAGTAATACAAGATTCTTCACAATCTGGTTCTGCCTAATAATGAAAAGCCTGATCCTGTAGCTGCAACATGATGGCAACTTACTTTGACCTAAGATTTCTTAACTGTACTCTGATAGTTTGAGTTTGAATTTTTGCTTTGTGGCCTGTATTTCATGCATTAGTGGATGTTTAGCAGCATTCTTGGCTTCTATCCATTTGATGCAAGATGGTAGTATCAACACTTTCTCAATTTATGCCAAAAAATTGCCAAATATTCCTTGGAAAAAATGTTCCTCCCCCTGGTCTTTTTTTGCAGCTATTGTGTTAGGGTCACACTTAATGTTTTATATTTCCCTGTATTATTTCACGTGCATAGGTCAGGATTCAGTGTAAGAATAAAAAAGCCTTAGTAGTTTTTAGAATTCAGTGTTTACAACATTATAGGAAGAATTAAAGTAGAGAAATTCAGGGAGGCCCCACCAGCCTAGAGATTTAAGGACATGATACAACAAACTTCAAACCAGATAAAGAAGTTACTACCACTGGTTCTATAACCAAGGCTGCTCTCATATCTATAAAGCTTTCAACCAGACTGCAGAATCAAGAACACATATTCAATCCTCCCTAATTTCTAAACCAACAGAAGCAGCAATATCCCCAACCACAATTATGCCTTTTATGCATATCATGCATTAGTTGGAGCTCATCCACAGAATTCTAGCCTCAAAGAAATTTAGAAATTTGTGTCTATCACTTTCTAGTCCTTTAAATACATGTAGATAATAAAGGTAAAGATTTGGGAAGAGTTTCTGTGGACCACAATAACATATCTAGAACATCATTTTGTGGCATATTTTTTAGTTTGGGGCATACTAAACTATTTCCAAAAATGTGTTCCAATTGTTTACTCATTAATTTAATCACCAGTTAGTCAATCTTGCAAGTACTGCATTTATTGAATGACTATGGTGTTAGGACATTTTTTTAAGTGCCAGAAACTCAAATTATTTAAACACATTAGTAAAGAAAGTAAAAATTAAATAGGTAGATATATTAGAGATAGTAAAACTAGACTCAAATGTCTGAGTCTCTCTCTCT
>RJWT010016648.1:0-19759 GCA_004365215.1 Cuniculus paca | reverse complement strand
GGGGTACCCTGCCCATCAACTGCAGAATGGATAAGAAAGACATGGCATTTTATGTGATGGAAACCTACTCAGCTATAAA
Organism: Cuniculus paca; assembly: GCA_004365215.1. Classification (NCBI taxonomy): domain Eukaryota; kingdom Metazoa; phylum Chordata; class Mammalia; order Rodentia; family Cuniculidae; genus Cuniculus; species Cuniculus paca. Next base: position 19,680 of record RJWT010016648.1, on the reverse strand, counting down.
GGAAGATAACCTCAAGGCTCTTGTAGGTGATTAGAGACAACTTGAGGTCATGCTCATGGGTGAAATGGCTCAGAGTCACATGGGCGAATTTCATGTTGTCTCCCTAATATAACAAAGTAAAGGAGTTAGTGGGATTCAAAATACACAACACATATTGGGAAAATCAAAGGGGAGGAATTATCTAACAAGGGAAGAAGTGACCACTGTTAATCTATTATCATGATTTGAAACTCATATTGTCTTCATTGCGCTGATTAATTTTGTTTTTATCTGTTTTGTCTGATTTTATTATACTCGATGGCATGGACAGCTATTTTAAAGATCACAAAATATATAATTGCAGCCATTGAAGATGTCCAATTATCTTGTTTAGAAACCTTGTATTGTTTTCATTGTTTTGTTTTGATTGATTTTACTCTATTCTGTGTTGTTTGATTGTAATATGTCTGAAGGTGTGGGCAACTATTCTGAGATAACAAGAAGCATTATGGTAGCCACTGCTCTTTTGCTAGTATCTTTAAGCTCTGTATTGTTTACATTGTTCTGCTTTGTTTGCTTGTTTTTCTTTAACTGGTTTTATTTTGTTCTATTTTGTTTGATTTTATTTATCCCTGATAAATATATATTGCAGATAACAAGATGCATTATGGTAGCCATTATTGATTGCTTTTTACACTGTTTAGAAGTCATGTACCTTGTTCATTGATTGACTCTACTCTGTTTTATTTTGTTTGGTTGTATTCTTTTCAAAATAAAAAAAAATAAAATAGTTATTCAGAGTATAGATATGGGCCAAGAAATTTCTGTACTTAATATTAGCACAAATCTTCCTTTTCAATGAGCTAAGGGACACTAATAGTACATCTGACTTGCATTTTTTTCCTTTTCTGTTCCATCCTTTCCCTTTTCCCCATCATGATAATTTTTCCTTTTCAACAATTTCTTCCCATTTCACAATATCTATTGTATATTTTAGACCTTATTTACTCTTTCAGTTTCTTATACAAGGCAGACAATATGATGTTTACACACGTGAGTCTAATTTATTTCACTTATGAGTATGATCTCAAGTTGCATTCATTTACCTATAGAAGTTTCAAGTTTATCCTTTATGGTTGAGTAGTATTCCTTGTATAAAAAGACCTTTTTTTTTTTTTTTACCTATTCCTCTGTTGATGGGCATTTGGGTCATTTCCAAGATTTAGCTCTTACAAATTGTGCTGCTATAGACATGGGTGCATGTGTATTGCTGTGGCATGATGTTTTCAATGCTTCTGGGAAAATACTCAGCCAGGGAATATCTGGGTCAAATGAAACTTTCTGAACCGAGTTTTCTGAGGAAATGCCACACTGATTTCCACAGTGGTTGTGCCAATCTATACTCCCATCATTGGTGGAGAAGAGTTCCTTTTCTTCCACAGCCCTGCCAGCAATTTTTACTGGTTGATTTCTTGAAGATAGCCACTCTTTCTGTTGTGAGATGAACTCTCAGTGTTGTTTTAATTTGCATTTCTTGAATGACTCATGATGTTGAACATCTTTTCATGTATTTGTTTGTCATTTGTATTTCATCTGAGAAGTGCATATTCATCTCAGGTGCCCATTTTTGGATTGGGTCTTTGAATTTGGGAGATCTTTTTTTTTTTCAATTCTTTATATGTTCTAGATAGTAGTTGTTTGCCCAAGGGACAGTTTTTTACAATTTTTCCCATGCTTTGGGTTGTCTTTTTACTCTGTTGATAAATTCTTTTGCAGTGAAAAAGCTTTTTAATAAGATGAGATCTCAACTGTTGATTCTTTGAAGTATTTCCCTGGTAGTCTGGGTTTTGTTCATGAACTCTCTGTCTACACCTACGTCTTCAAGATTTCTACCTACTTTCTCTTCCAAAATTTAGTGGATTTAGTTTTATTTCTTTTAAGTTTAGATCTTTGATCCATTGTCATTTTAGTTTAGTGCATGGTGATAGACTTTGGTCTAGTTTTAGTTTTTGACATTTAGAGAGTCAATTTCTCCAGCACCATGTATGAAAGTGGCTATCTTTCTTCCAGTGAACATGTTTGAACATAGTGTTACCAAAGATTTTATCTGAAGGAATGAATAAACCTAATACACTGATAAGTTTATAGTTGTTGACAAATAAATTGAAAAATCACATTTTTATTTGTTTTTTAAATTAATGCATGAATGAAAACTTCATGTTGATGAAAATATTTCTGGGTGATGATCAATTTTAATTTTGTTTTGTTTTGCTTTTTTAGACAAAGTCTCACTATATAGTTCAGGTTGGCCTTGAATTGAATTTGTTATCCCAGGCTGCCCTTGAACTTGTGGTGACCTTCCTGCCTCAGTCTCCTGAATGCTGGACTTGTATGTGTGGGCCATCATGCCCAGCAACTTAACATTTCTGGAAGTTGTAGAAGACTCTAGCACATCAAGGATTTTGGAATGAGGTCTTTTATTTGCTCTAATGCAAGAAGAGTTTAATAGCAAAAGTTTTTGTCCCTACCCTGCACACAATCCTAAAACAGACCCATCACTGAGTTAAAGACACATTTAATTTTTATATTAAATAGAGTACAGCCTTTATATTTCACTTCTCCACTGTTTCAGTAGCACCACTTATTTCTCAACAGTAAAATTATGTGGTAAGGTAGGTTTCTTGATAAAGCAGACCTATCTTAACCAGCAATGCAAACTTCAAGACATTTTTCCTGGACTGGAAATGGGTAAGAAGTGAAGACTCATCCTATTCTATGAAGAAAGATCTGTGAAAGAAAGCTAAATGGCATTCCTAGAGGTGAGTGTGTAGAAAAAATATTCTCTGGCCCACCAAACTTTGCATAATCAGACACTTGACAATTCAGTCAGATAACTGGAAATAACATATAAGGGTTTAGGTAATTCCAGTTTTAAAATATAAAAGGAAAGTGTTTGAAGTATTAAAATACCTGCATATTAGTTCAGGAGTTAATCTTTGTATATATAATGAAATAACACGATATTAATCAGTCAGCAGAATGAGTCTCGGTTGCCAGTCAAATGATAATGCTGTGTAAGGATATAAGAATTGTCATAATATATGAATATTCCTAAGTAAAAGAATTCTAAAATTACTTTCCCCTTATATGTTCCTCTTTTGTCAATTCTAGTGTCTGTTATCATTACCCATTACACCAAAATGCTACCCACTGATTTTCTGGTATAGTAAACATTCCTGAAATGCAGTCTGAAATGATTGTTATAAAGATTAAATAGCTATCTTAGTGTCAATAAAAGTGGTTTTGGAGAATTTCTTGAACAAAATATATAGTCCCACTGAAAAATAGGACCTGGTAGAATTAGAATGAATAGAATATGAATAAAACACACATGAGAAAAAAAAATGTAAACCAATAGAGAAGAATTGATAGATTTAAGAATAAAATGAGGCTTCTGAAAAAAATTTAAGGAGACTTTGACTATTTTTGCAAAATTATCCCATTATTACTTTTATTTCTTAACATTTAAAGTTAAATGAAAGTTTCATTAAGAGATCATAGTTTAATGTTCTGGAAAATAAAATCAGGAGAACGATTGATTCATTCATTACTTTTAAAATTTGTACACATTTGTGATTATAATTAATATTTGGTTTAATGTGAGATAAAAATATTTATTTCTATACAGTTTAGTATTATTTTAAAAAAATACTAATCAAATTTCTGTTTTTTCTGTACTTCATAGACAATATTGATGAAAATTTTCAAAGCATTCATTTAGTAAAACTATTTTCTTCTTTTAACCAGTAATTCTCAATAAGGCCTATTTTGCTAGTGACCATTTCTATCATTTCAGATAGTAGCAGATTTGGGAAGCATTTATAGTGAAGTGGGAGGCAGGAATAATCTTAGCAATGAGAATTCATCTTGTTTGGAAAAATGCAAGAAGAGAACAGTTGGTGTTCACTGAGATGGAGCACTGAGAAGGCATTTCCCTGTGAATATAGATAGGGTGACAGTCAAACACTTAGAAAAGCTTGAGAATCTATGGGGAAAAAGGGTCTTTCTGGACAGACTATGAAAGCAAAACACTGAACTGTACTGTTATTGCTGAGCATCAAAAGGAAAAAAAAATAATGCCCTTTGAGTTTCCTTGGACTGAGAGAGAAGAAAGTCAAAATAATTCACTCAGAAATCAGGCGACAACAAATAAGAGAGCCCAGGTCAACAGAATTTAAGCCTTGTAGACTTGAGAACCAATCACTTTAGCATAAGCACAGTGTCAGCTGGGGACTTGACATGGATGTAGATAACTGAAGTGTTAGCAGCATGAAGAGATAATAGGAAGGTCAACTAGAATCCAACATCACACAGGCCCACAGCTGGAACACAGCTCATCTGTAAACATGACAACTGCACTCAAAACCCTGATAGTAGGCAGGGACCTACACATTTGCATGCAATGTGGAAAAGATGGAGGTGAAGTTAGACAAATCCTAAATTTGAAATGAAAAGAAAATACTGACATGTCTAAGTGTAATTGGAGTGAGGTATTTTAGAATTTTGGGGGTTTTACAGAGAGAAACTAAATGGTTATTTTTTTTATTCATGAAGTTGGGTAATGGAAATGTATCTTTTTCCACTGCTTTTTAAAAATAGACTGAACATGTTGATCATCTATGTGAAGTCAGTCTCTGGTGGCTGGGTAGTCTGGGGCAACCTGACGTTTTCCTTTTGGGAATACAAACATCACAGAGCATCAAGAAGGGATGTAGAAAGAGGAATTTTCATGTGGACCCTTGTTGATTTTATGTGGATGCTTGCTGATCCAGAAGTTAACAATTAATATTTTGGCAATGTCTATTGTTTAAGGAAATGGAAAAAGTGGTGTTTTGGTAATTGATATATCCCAAAACCTAGGGCATTAAATCTGCAATTCAGGATCTCAATAAATGTAGGGTGAGTGAACAATTGGAAAGTAATTTATTTTTGGAAAGTAATTTTTAATGATGTCATATGAAGATAATTCATTTTGATCTGCATTGTACAACTTCAGCTTTTGAAATGAGGAAAAGAAAAAAATAATTATTTTAGATTAACCCTATGCAAAGGCCAGTAATTACATTTTTATGTCTCCACATAATACAGTCATTGTTAAACCCCTTGTTTACTTCTTAGGATGGAGCACAGAGAAGTTTAGCATTACTCACTGATAAGCAAACTCCTCAAATTCTGCATGATGTTTGATTGTCCAGAACTTTATTTTATGGTACCTATGTGTATATACATGGGAATAGATAAAACTCTGTAACCTATCTTCTCTTATGGACATTCTGTGTTTCACAATTTCAGTCGGGAACAAATGCCCTTTTTTATTTGATACCTGTATGTCTTCATAACATATATTGTAACTAGAGATTTTTTTCCTCAAAATGCTATCACACATGTTACCTTTGGTGATGGTTTCTGGATACTGATAATCACAGCAACTTACACAGTTCACGAATTTGACACCACCTTATGTTGTTCCTTAAATGGATTCAAAGTCATTTTTTTTTACTTAAGAATAATACAGTTATTCTTTTCTATATACTTTAAGTCCTTGCATTTTTATTTGAAATTTGATCATATTATGGCATATTTTAGTTGCTTTTTCATTTCTGTGTGTCATTTCACTTGGAAGTTATTGCTGCATTTATAATAGTAAGTTGCAGTAGATGTCATTCGAACTTTCTTTAGATTATTTTTTCTTCAGAAGTTTTTCAAGACATGTATTACTTCTGTATTTCTCAGGGTATGAAAAATATTTAATACAGGAACTACTACTGTATACAAAATACCAGCTGGCATGGCTTTATCAGCTTCTTCAAGCAAATTTGGTTTAATGAACATGAAGAAAAAGAGATCCATAGAATAATGAAACAGACAAAAATATGATGCACAAGTGGAAAAGGCTTTGTTTCTTCCCTCTTTAGATTTCACTTTGAAAATTATTAAGACAATGTAGATACAAGAAATTAAGGTATTATCTATTGTGAAGACTTCAATGGAACCTGCAAAAATGAGAGTATAAGCTCACTGATATTTAAATCAATATGAGGGGAAAAAATCAGTAGAAGTGGTTGATGTGATTTTATCCACAGAAAGCGAACTTAAACAGAAGGCCTATGGGAATCATGGAGTACATGTTTCTAGCTAAGAAGGCCCCTGTTGTCCTCTGAATACAGTTTCTTGAACATCATGGTGTGGTAATGCTGTGGGCACATATGATGACATAGGTCATGGCTGTCGGAAGAAAGCAGTCCACGCTTTCAACAGTGCAAAGAATATAAATCTGTACAATATATTCATAGAGGGAAAGTTTTCTGTTCTCAGAAAAGTTCTCTCTAATAGCACACACCCAACAAGAATTCACAAGAGCTAGTTTACCCTGGAAGATGTGCACTGATATTTAAAGTTGATGCTCTGTACATATCAAGGCCACCATACCCAGATTTCTCATCGTTGTTATCAGATAAATGGCAAAGAACACCTCAAATGGAAAGGTCTTCAAGTTTGGATGATCTGCAAATCCCTTGAGGATAATTTTATTTTTCATAGCATTACTTTCTTTAATCATTCCTGATATCTCTGAGCAAAATTTAGAAATACAGTGCTAATTTATAACATACCCAAAACATAATGAGCTCTCTCTGACCCAAATGTAGAAGAACATCTTCCACAGTGTTTCCACATGTCACCTGGACTTTGGTGAATGACCAGTTTCAGGGAGAATCAATCTTTCCAGTCCATTACCCATTTGGCTATATAATGAATATTTCCTGAATATATTTTCAAGGAAAACTTCAGATTTAAGGCATAAAGTTTGCTTTTGAGTTCTTGAGAGAAGAATCTTCTCTATCTGGGTTAGGTGAAACTGATTTAAGAATTTAGGTGTCAGCAATTGGAATCAATGTTCCCAATTCATTTCAATGATTATATATGTAGCAATTAAGAATGCTGATTAAAAGACTGTTGTCCACAAACATTCATAGCAGCACTATGCACAATAGCCACAAGGTAGAAACAACTCAAATGCCTATTGCCAGGTGAATGGATAAGTAAGGTTTACTACATATATACAATGAAGTATTACTCAACCTTCAATAGAAATTAAATATTGACACATATTACAATGTAGATGAACTTTGAAGACATTATGGGACATGAAATAAGCCCAACACAGAAGGAGAGATACTATGGATGCCACTTACCTGAGGTGCATACAGTAGGCAAATATATGGAAACAGAATATAGAACAGTAGTTACCTACAGGGGGCGGGGGAGTGAAACTATTACTTAATGAGTTTGTAGCTTTATATTGATAACAGGGAAAAATTTCAGAGATTGCAATTATGTTTTCATATTGTGAATGCACTTTGTGTCTTGGACCTATACATTTATTTATGGCTAAAATGATCAATTTTATGCTAAAAATAATTTACTATAATAAACTGAAAAGAGATTTTTCATTTGCATATTCCTAGTAATTTGTTGTGAAGTATACACTTAAAATGCTTTAGAGAAAAAGTATGTTACACACAAGATCTTTATACCCCAGTAAAGTGGGGAAAAAGAATGATATGGATCGAAGTAGGAAGGACATAGCAGGAGGAAGAAGAGGAAAGAAATAAAATTCTGTGTGGTGTGACCTAGAAAACCACAGAGTGCTAGCTCAGCAAAGGTGAGAAGGCTGTGTATTTGATTTTTAATAACTTGGTTAGATAACCAGTAGGTATTTTCCTTTAGAAATATTTTTAGAAATATTGATTTTATAGTCATAAATAAAATAACTACAAATAACTTTAAAGTTACATGTAAATTTCAGTTTTCTGAAGTTTTGAAAGTTGTTCATGCATTAAGAACCAAGCATCATGAACAATGAGTAAATTTTAGATGATGTAGTACAAGGTAAATTTTTGTAGATAAATATGACTTCCACATGTGAAATTATTGCAAATTAAACAAAGTTAGGAAAATATCTAAGTATATGCACATAGTTTTAAAATTTTTTTAAATTTTAATTTTTATAGAGGATAAAACCAAGGAAAATGAAACACAATAAAACCAATCAAAAACAAACCAGTATAAGTGATACAGGACTTTAAACTTTATGAAATCAACAATAGTTACCATAATGCCTTTTGTTTTCTTAAAAAATAGTTGCACATACCTTCAGACAGAGTAAAAATCAAACAGAACAGAATAGAAACAATAAAAAAAAAACAATGGATGCAGTAAAGGACTTCAAAACAAGACAGTAGTAAATCCAAAATGGCTACCACAATATATCTTGCTATCTTTGAAATAGCTGTTCATGCCATCGGATATAACATAATCAAACAAAACAAAAGAGAATAAAACCCAACCCAACAAAACAATGAAAACGATACAGGACTTCGAAACAAGACTATAGGGAATCAACAATGGCTACCACCCTCAGAAGGAGATCTCCCCTAGATACCACACTGCCTACTGCTATCTTCTGAACAGATGATCAGACCACTGGTGCTAGACCTGCAAGATCAGTGAAACACCAAAGCACCAAAGCACCACAGGCATCTAATTGCATTTCACCTCAATAGCTATCATCACAGCCTGTTTCTCTGGCTTAGTCAGTCACTTTCAGTGTGTGTGGGGGGGAATTGGTACTTCTTGTTTGCCAGCCTGCGAGCCAGAAAGGGCAGGGCTCTGGCTGTCCCACTACCTGCGGTGGCCCACACATGGCACTGGTTCTCAGGTGGGGCTTGTTCTCTTGTTCTCTCCCTGCCACAGTCTGCAAATGGTGCTGACTCAGGGGGAAAGGTTTGGGTCTGGCTGTCCCCACTCCAGCAGCAGCCCACGCATGGTGCTGGTTCTCAGCCAGGGCTTGTTCTTTTGTCCTCACCCTACAGTCTGCAAATGGTGCTGACCCACTGGGAAAGGCTTGGGTCTGTCTGTCCTCAGTCTGGCAGTGGCCTGTGCATGGAACTGGCTCCCAGGCAGGGTTTGTTCTGTGCATGGCACTGGCACCCAGGCAGAGCTTGCAGTCTGTGAATGGCACTGATTCACAGGGAAAGGCTTGAGTCTGGCTGTCCCCACTCCATCAGCAGCCCACACATGGTGTTAGCTCCCAGGTAGGGCTTGTTCTTCCCTCCAGTGGTCCATGAATGGCACTGACTCATGGGGAAGGGCTTCTGCACATAGATGTTTTGAATAAATGTTCTTTATTATATAATGGTTCATGTGTCATCTCTTCCTATCAACTATGGCACTGCTGGTGCTATAGAAAATTTTACATATAATCTGAAGGAATGAACTAATTCAATCTGCAAGGAAGTTCTTCCTCTTTTAAAAACAAATGAAAATTGCATCTTAATATTCATTTAAATAAAGAAATTAATGATACTTCAGATTTATAAAAATTATTCAGGTTAATATCCATTTTAAAGTTTTGTTTTAAAGACATAAAGGCTTATCTGGGGTGGAGTGAAGTCTTATTTGCTCTGACACAGGAAAATTTCACATTAAAATGTATTTTTTTTCCTACATTGCACTCAGTCCTAGTGTAGTCTCATCCAAACAGGTTAAAAGTACAAGCTGAGAGTTTTTGTTAAACTGAAGGACTAAAGTTTTAACACTTGTATGAGTCTAGAGGAAAATGGACAATAGCTTTTATATTCTGCCTCTCTAATGCTTTATTAGTATCACTTATGGCTCAGCATTTGAAATCATGTGGTGAGATAGGTCACTTGATAGAGCAGATTTGTCCTAACCCACAACACCAACTTCAGAAAACTTGCGCTGAGGTGGAAATGGTAGGAATTGAACAGAGAAAGCAATAGTGGCAGGAGTGGTTCTCCCTCTCTGCTTTCCTTGGCAAGGTTGTGTGGTGCAGTGTGTCTATAATCCCAGCTATGAGAGACGTTGAGATGGGAGAAACATATAAGTCTAAGCAATGCTTCCTTCTTTAAACATTACTGTTAATGTAAAGAGCAATATTGAATATGATGCTATTTCACAACCAAAATTGTCCTGTAAGGAAAACAAAATGGTTAAAAGTGCCTTATGTTCAGACTTTCTTTGTACTAAAGACATAATCCTTGTTTGTGTTCGAATGTAAACATGAGCCACAGGAAACGAACTCCTTAAGGACAATATTTCTTATAGGAAATAAATGGAAAATTTAAAACTACCTGCATTTATATGTCTTTTTCTCTGCGACCTAAAACAGATAAGGAAAGATCTAGAAAATTTTTCAGATGTTCCTAATAAGTACATTAAGGTCTTTAGAGCACTTTCTCAGACCTCTAGAGAGATATGCTACAATACATATTTTTTTATTTTATTTTTTATTTTTTACAATACATATTTTTAAATCAGACTTCAATAGAGCTTAGCTAGTACTGCTGTAAAAGTAACTGGATAGAGAAACCAAAATATCTTAAAGATCCTTTTGCCCTAGGGCTGAGATTTCTTCTGGACTATTACCTGCAATTAATCTCTTTTGCGGGCTGTGATTTTAGAACCTTTCATTCAGAGGTTATACATTAGAAAGTAAGACCTAAACAATATAGTTGGAACCCTTTCATTTTCTTGCTCACTCTTTTTAAAAAGGTTAAAAACAGTCATTCAGGTTCTTTGATTATTGGTTTAATTTTCTGTTTGGTAATAGAGTTGGAGTCGTTCATAACTTTTGCCTCTAGAGGCATGTTTTGCTAATGATTAGAGACCCACCCTGGGAAAGCTCTTGATCATCTCTTTCTGCACATTTGATGGTTAGGATTTAGTTCTTGTGCTGTACTTGCAATCACTCTTTTGTCCCTTATCCATTGCCCTGTTCCTGAGAAATAACACTTTGCAACTGTGTTTGGTTGAAAGCAAATCTCTCCTCCATGGCTGCTGAAATTAAAGACAAGTTTCCAGAATGGTAAATTTCCCCTCCTGGTACCCTTCTGTAGGGAAGCTGATCTTTCTCTATCCTTGGGTTATAATAAAAACTGGCCTAGACTTAATCTTGTAGCTCTCATAAAATAAATGTACATGTTTTAGTCCATGTTTATCTGTCTTTTAGTCTGTAGGCAGAGAAGAGATTAACTCTTCTCTCCCCTTAAGAATGATGCTGGTTTTTATAGCACAGGACAGACTGATTTTTTATAACATAGATAAGTTAATTGATAGTAGGAAACATACCTAGAAAACCTTATGAATTTAATAAAAGTTTTAAACAGAAGCAGGTATTAAATAATAGGCACAGTCCTGGCTCCTAGAGAGCTGCCTCTTGTCATGATTTCTTTCCAGAAAATCTTATAAGTTGGCCACTATTATCAGAGACAATCTCTTTCTACACCCAAATCTCACCTGCTCACTCCTGTAGATAGCTAAAATTACCTTTAAGAGTCTGTCTTATAAGAGGGAACAATTATATGTGGCTATCAAAGCAGCAGTTTTGGCTATCAGCTGTGAGTATCCAACAACTATGGCTATCAAATCTTAAAAACTGTCTTTGCTTTCACAGGTGTAAAAAGTTTTATTCCTTCTGATTCTTATTACAAGAGATCTTTGTTAATTGACCTAAAAAAGTTTTGACTAGTCTATTTTTAGTTACAAATTTCAAAACTATGAAAGAGTTATTATAATTGAATTTGGCCAAGTATATTTGAGTGTACTCTTATTTTACAAACAGATTGTCTTGTGTGTATTTCTTTGTTTGCCTATATAATTTGTAAATAGCTGTTTTTATTTGAGTTCAATTTTTTTCTTTCTTTTTTTGTTTTACATTTTGGATTTTTGAAATGTCCAAAATTTAAGTCAGTTTATAGACAAATGTCATCAAAATTAAAAACATGTTTTATCCTAAGTTACTAGCTGGTCAAGATGTTAAAATTGGTTTTATTAATGTAATTCATTTTATTGTTTATGTACAATGACTTGAGAATCTTTCATTGGTCAAAATAATGTGTTAAGTGTTATGATCTCATTCTCATAGGTCATCAAAAGTTTGTTAAGGTAATTAAATGGAAGCCATTGAGACTTGGGGGAACTATTGGTGAAAAAATGCTCTTGGTACAAAACTAAGTTAAGAAACAAGAGTTTTTTTACATGGCTGCAATAGTGCATTATTGCTAATCTCATGGTATATTAAATATATTCATGTCTTCGAGTTGAATGGGTTTTCTAAAATGTAAAACTAGGCTCATTTACAATGATAAGCCTCTTCTTTTAGATTCAAATATCTAGCTTTTTCTTGTGCTCCAGCTACTTTTAATAATGAGTATATGTCAAACCAACATGGGATCACCACCCCTGAAAAATACAAAAAATTTATGTGATACATATGTTATAGGTGTCACTCTTCTCTACCTTAAGATGGACATTTAAATGTATTTCAAAGGTAACATGTCTGTTAACATTCTGCAAGGATTCAACTACTAAAACAAACCATGGTTGGTAAGGAATAACAATCCTCTGACTGTACTTCATATTTCAAAGTGCTTACTATTCAGGTGAGATTATAATAATTAAGCTCACTGCTCCCACTACAGTGCTAATGTAAATGATCTTCTCTTCTGAAGGTCCAACGATCGAGCTTTGGAGACCAAAACTAGAAAGGTAACTGGACTAAGAGGACAGCCAATATTTTGGCCCCAGGTCTTCAAGGTCAGTGAGGACCCATGACACGAAGGAACCATTTCTACAACATCCCACAACTCTAGTGATTACAGTGAACACTATGCCAAAGGGAAAATTCTTTCATGCTTTCATAGAAAGCAGTTGGCCTAGCAGAGGCCACTGTGATTCATTCTGATGACTGATACTGACAGAAGAATTGAGAGACTCTATACATGGTTCTATGGTAAATCCTATGGAGACTTAACCAACCTTGATAGATAGTATAAGATTAATTTGATTAATACAAGTCTCACTTTAACTTGAAAGAAAGAAAGAAAGAAACAAAAGAAAGAAAGAAAAGACTCAAATTCATGCCATACCTACTTTGAGCACCTGTACTCTAATAAGATGGAAATCACAAAAGAAATGGACAGATTCCTTCATAAATATGAATTGCTAAAAGTGAATCAAGAAGCTGTAGATATTCTAAATAAACCAATATCAGCCAATGAAATTGAAGGTGGCTCAAGCACTTGTCTGGTAAGCATGAGGTCATGAGTTCAATCCCTGGTACAAAAAAAAAAAAGAAATAAAAAAGAAATTGAAGATGGAATCAAGAGCCTACAACAAAGAAAAGTTCAGATTCTGATGGATTTACTGCTTCATTTAAAAGAAATTTAGAGAAGATCTAAGTTCACTACTGCTGAAACTATTTAATGAAATCAAAAGGGAAGCAATACACCCATAATAATTCCTGGAAGCAAGTATTACCCTGATTCATAAACTGGAGAAGGATTCAACTAAGAAACCAAAACACAAACAAAAAAACCCTACTGACCAATCTCTCTAATGAACATAAACACAAAAAATAAGGTACTGGCAAACAAAATGGAGCAAATTGCCAAGGAGATTTTACACCATGACCAAGTGGTACTTATGCCAGGGATGCAGGGATGGTTCAACATATGAAAATCATTAAATGTAATATTAAGTTACATGATCATCTTAATAGATATAAAAAGCATTTAACAAAGTCCAAACCCATTCATAATAAAGACTACAGGTAATTGAACTAGATGTTATTTGTTTCAATCTGATAAAAGGCATCAATGAAAACCAAGAGCCAACATCATAGTAAATGGTCATAAACTGAAAACTTTTGCTCTAAAATCAGTAACAAGACAAGGATGTCTACTATCATCACTTCTATTTAATATAGTTCTGGAAACAGCAAGAACAATTAGACAAGAGAGAGAAAAGGAATAAGGATAGGAAAGGAAGAAGTTAAATTATCTTTACTTGCAGATGACATGATACTCTACATAGAAAACCCCAAAAACTCCATCAAAAGACTTTCACATTTAGTAAGCAGATTGTCATATAGCTTGACACAAAATCAACACTCAAAAATTTATACCATTCCTTTACACATACAACAAATTGAAAAAGCACACCACTCACAATAGCATTAAAAAAATAAAGTACTTAGGAGTCAATCTAACAAAGAAAGCAAAAAAAATATACATTGAAAATTACAGTATTCTGAAAAAGGAGATTGAAAAGGATATTGGAAAATGGAAAGATAGTCCTTGCTTTTGGATAGAACCAACAATATAAACAGCAATACTCCCAAAATCGTTACATACATTTAATGTAATCCTAATCAAAATACCATTAGAATAACTCACAGAACTAGAGAAAACATTCCTACAATTCATTTGGAACCAGAAGAGACCTAGAATAGCAAAAAACAATTCTGGGCAATAAAGGAAAAGCAGGGGACATCAAAATCTTCCCTGACTTGAAATTATACTAATGAGGTACTGTAATAAAAACAGTTTGGTACTCACAAAACAAACAAACAAGCAAGCAAGCAAACAAACAACAAAAACAGACCTGAAAATCAATGGAACAGATTAGATGAGGCAGATAAAACTTCAAGCACACTCAGCCATCTTATTTTTGACAAAGGGACCAAACATATTTATTGGAAGAAAGAAAACCTCATTAATAAATGGTGCTGGAAAAACTGGCTCTTTACCTGCCAAAAACTAGAACTAGAATCATGTATATCACCATACACTAAACTAAAATCAAAATGGATCAAAGATCTAAATATTAAAAAGAAACACTAAATCTCCTGGAAGAGAGAATAGGTAGACTCCTTGAAGACATAGATATAGGCAAAGACTTCATGAACAAAACCCCAAGCAGCATGCTAGTTTGAAAGAAGAAACTTATTGGCTAAGAGATCACAGTACAGGGGTCTGACTAGGGCCATGCAAATATAGTCAGTAGATTCTTGACAAAAGAGAAATATAATTAAATGCATAAAGGATGGACTTTCTACAAATGGGCAAATTGGATGTCCATATGCTAAGAATGTGAACTTAGATGCCTACTTGGTTTCAAAAATATTAACTCAAGATGGACCATAGGTTTAAATGCACAATTAATTCATAAAATTTTCTGGAGAGAACATAGAAGAAAATTTAAGTGGTCTTTGATATGGTTAAGAGAAATCTAAGAAGACATTATAAAATATTATATAGTATCCTAGAGGAAATCTTGTGACAGAAGAATATTAATTATGAAGTGTGAGAATCTTAATGAAGTTTGAACTCAGTACCTAATAATTTACCAAAATTGGGTTATTAATTTTAACAAAAGCACCACACCAATGAAAAAAAGTCAATAATACATTGATATTGGGGTGTGATATATGGGGTTAATCCATACTTTATAATTTTCCATAAATCTGAGACTGTTCTAAATTTTATTAAAAGTTTATTTGAAAAAAAAACTTTGAGATGAAATTCTTCTATTTAAGCATGTGTGTATGTGTGTATGTATATATATATATATATATATATATATATATATATGCATTTATTTGAGACAAGGTCTTGTAATGTAGCCCAAGTTATCCTCAAACTCACAGTGATCCTTCTGCCTCAGTCTCCTGAGTGCTGGGATTACAGGCATGTGCCATCTTGCTCAAATTCTTTTTAAAATGAAGTCAGGTAGTAATTATAAGAAATACTACCATTTTTCAGCTCCATATATAGTGTTAAATTCAAATATAATATTTGATTCAGGAAGGATTTCCAATAGCTATGACCACCACTCTTGTTTGGAGAATTCTTTATGTCCATATTTTGTGCTCTAAATAACTACTTTGAATATAACAATATGCAATGTATTAACTATTGTTATTTTCCTATTATTTTGTTATGAAGTTTTGTTTTTCTTCCCATAAAAAACAATTGATGAACAGAAAATTCACACAATAATGGATCACTCTACCAATTAAGTTTTTATTCAGCAAAGAAACAAGTTATCTTTACCTTGGAAAGATCTGGAGAACACTTCCTAGCCAAATTTTGAAACTGAGCATCTCCAGTAATGAGACAAAGTGACATTATAAGTCTGTTATGATGTACAAAGATATAACATCCCTATCATTGCCATATTATTTAGTTATGAGAAAACATCAAAAAATTTGTACCTTACAGGATATTTCACGAAACATCTGACAAAAGGCTATTAAAGATTAACAACGTTATGAAAATATCTAACTATATGCACATAAATATGGTTTGAACAATGTTCTTTATTATATAACCATTGCTTGTATCATTTCTTTTCCTATCTATTATACTATTGCTGGCGCTATAGACAGTTTTTGCATATTTTCTAAAGGGATGAATTAATTCAATCTGAAAGGAAGTTCTTCCTCTTTTAAAAATGAATGAAAGTTTCATCTTATTTAGATAAATATTTATTTAAATAAATGCATTAAGGATATTTTATATTTATAACAATTTTTCAAGTTAACATCAGCCCCTTTCACACTTTTTTGACTTTAATTAGTACATGTTTGTGATATTTAGTGATTATAGTCATTGTAGGGGATTGGCGTGTGTACCTAACACATTTCAATTCCCTTCTTTTTCCTCTCCCCTCCACCTCTTTTTTATTTTTCTAGCATCTGATTCACTTATTTATAAGTCTTTATACAGTAATTATACATGCAGATTGAAAACCAGACTAGTAGGCCAAAGAACACATAAAAATGTAAGACAATTGTACTAAGTCAAGGTACTTTTAGATACATTGTGCAATTTTAAAGTTTTGAAATACATAATAGATATTCTGGCATATTCAGGGGTAGAGGGAAGTTTTTTATTTGCTCTAATACAAGGACAATTTCACAATAAAACACCATTTATCCTACTCTATGCACAGTTCTAATACAGTCTCATTTAAACAGGTTAAAAATACAGTCTGAGAGTTTTCATATTAAACTGAAGGATTAGTTTTAACAGTTAGTTTGAGTCCAGAGGAGAATGAATTGAAGATTTTATATTCTGATTCTCTAATGCTTCATCAGCATCACTATGATGAAACATTTGAAATTATGTGATCAGATAGGTCACTTGATAAAATGGACCTGCAATGCCAACTTCAGAACACTTTTCCTGAACTGAATATGGTAAGAATTGAAGATTAATTCCTTAGAAGAAAGATCTGTGCGCCGGGCGTGGTGGCTCACGCCTGTAATCCCAGCACTCCAGAGGCTGAGACAGGCGGATCATTGTGAGTTCGAGACCAGCCTGGGCTACAAAGTGAGCTCAAGGCTAGCCTGAACGGCATAGTGAGACCCTGTCTCAAAAACACCAGGGCTGGGATCTAGCTCAGCGGTCTAAGCACCTGCCCGGCAAGGTCGTGAGTTCAATTCCCGGTGCCGCAAAAAAAAAAAAAAAAAAAAAAAGAAAGATATGTGCAAAGGAGGTAAATGGTATAGCTAGAGGTGATTGTGTAGAATAAATATTATCAGATCCACCAAAATTCGCATACACAGATACTTAATGCAGCAAGGCAACAGGAAACAAAAATGATTTAAGTAGCATCCTAATATTTAAAATGTAAAACTAAACTATTCACAGCATTAGAATAGCTAAAAAATATTTGAACTGTCAATCTTGGTATGATGAAGTAGCATGATACTAACTGATTAGAAAACGGTGATTCACATTATGAACACACAATATGCTAATCTTTGAGGTGACAGCTCTGTTTGGGAATGTGAAAATTGTCAAAGTCCACGAATGAATATTCCTGAATAAACTAATCTCGTGTAGAATACTTTCCCTTTACACATTTCTCTTTGCTTCATGCTAGTGTCTATCATCACCGATTTTGCCCAGGTTTACTCATTGATTTCTGATACAGTAGACAATACTGAAACTCGGTCTGAAATGGTCTTGTAAAAGATAGGCTAGATTTTATGAAATTGGTGAAAGTGTTGTAGGAGAATTGCTTGAATAAAACATATAGCCTCATTGATAATCAAGAATGCATAGAGTTAGTGTGATTGAAATATATAAAAATCAGAGGGGTAAAATATAAATATAAATAGAGAAGAATTTATACAACAAGAAGGAAGTGGAGTTCTGGGAAAATTCAAAGAGTCTTGGAATACTTTTACACAAAATCGATCTTTCATTATTTTTACTATCTTTCCTTGAAATTAAAATTTAAAATTTGCATAGAGTTATACTGCAACCCGGAAAATAATGCTCAAGAGGGGATACTTGATTCACTTTTCTAAAAATAGTACACATTTGTGATCACAAGTATTTGATTAACACATTTATTTCCATATATGTTGGCTTTAAAAAACAAAGTCCTAACCAATGCTTCTTTTCTCCACTCTCTATGAAATACTAGTCAAAATTTTACAAGGATTCATTTTTTAAATGAGGCTTTTTTCTCCCTACAGCCAGTAAATAATCTTCAGATGCAACTTGTTTATAATTTTATTTGTCCACTTACCATTTCTCCCATTTCAGACTGTAGCATGAGTAGTTAAGATTAATTACTAATTTAAGACAGAGACCAGAGTAGTTCAACAATGCCAGCATAGATTAGTAAGAAGAAATAATAATCAGAAGAGAGCTAGGTAAAAGAAGAACATCAGAGGGGAAGAGTTTTTTGCTGAGACTGGGCTGTGCAACTTATATTTTCATGGGATGTTCTGAGAATGAAACAGGATGACATTCAAGACACGGGGAGATACGGTGACATACAAACAAAAGGAAATTTAAGGAGGGACCCATGAAAGCCAAGTTCTGCATTACACTGTTATTTTATGGCAGCAGAAGTACAAAAATGATGTCTTTTAAATTTCTGTGGATTCAGAAAAAAGGAGACTAAAAAGAATATTTATAATTTAAGGAGAACAACAAGAGAAACCAAGTCAAAAGATTTTAGGTTTTTTAGACTTGAGACAGTCACTTTGCAGAAAATCAGTGAAGGTTGGGGAATATGTATAAACATATCCAAAGTGATGGTGTTGTGAATAGATAATCAGAGGGTCCATGAGAATTCAACATCACCAAGGCCTACAGCTTGAAGAGAGCTCACCCATAGCATGATACCTGCTACATGAAAGCCCTGATAACCAGCAGGGACCTACACATTTACATGCAACCAGGAAAGGATAAAGATGAGGCTAGACAAATACTAAATGGATAGGTTTAAATGGAAACAATGATAGAAATCTTGAATTGTTTAAGAAGAATTTGAATGAGGCAGCATAGGGTTTCTTTGGCTTCACAAAGAGAAATTAGGTTATCTATATTTTTCATTCATGAACTTGGAAATTGGAAATATATCTGCTTTCCCACCGCTTTTTCTGTATGGACCACACATGTTGATTATCTATGTGAAGTCAACCTCTGGTGGCCAGGTAGTCTGATATGCTGTAGAAACATGATAGTGGCCTTCTGAGAATGTAGATATGAGCTCAGAGAATCAAGAAGGGATGTGAAAGGAGGAAATTTCATGCTAACTTATGTGGGTCCTTGTTGATCCAGAAGTCGGCAGTAAAATTTTTGGCAATGTCCTATTGTTAAAGGAAATGAAAAAAGTGGTGTTTTTGTAAACGGTATATCTCAGCACCTAGAACAATCCTTCACATGTGAGTATCTCAAAAAATAGTGGGTGAGTGGATAACTGGAAAGTAATTCTTTTGTGATATCACATTATAATCATAGATTTTATCCC
>RJWT010016647.1:0-19738 GCA_004365215.1 Cuniculus paca | reverse complement strand
TGCATGCAGCAGACATGGGTCCGAGCCATACATGTGGTCCCTGTCAGGAGGAAGCACGGCCTCACACACAGTACGTGGTACAGTATGCCACAGAGGCACTCCTCCTTCCCAGAGTGGGCACGTCCCCACCCCAGGAAGAGGGACATAGAGGCTGTCTGTTCTCTTGGCCCTTGGGACTGAGGACAGGTAGAGGGACCTAAAGCAGCCAGAACGCAGCCCACTTCCCCAGCCCTGTGCTGCTGCGGCCTCTCCACTCTGCCTTTCCTTCCCCCGTGCTGTGGGAGGAGCCTGGCCGTTCCCACTGGGAGAGGAGACGCCTGTGGCAGGGGGACCAGCTCTGCCCCAGGGGACATGGCGTGACACAGTCACCACAGCTACTCAACTGGAGAGTTGTCTGACCACAGTACCTGTGTCCTAGCAGACTCTTCGGGGGTGAATCCCTGCTATGTGATCCTTGTTCGGCGTCCTTTCTGCAGAAAGTTCTGGATGTTCCACCAGGGCCTGTGGTTGAGAAGGCACCTACTTGGGCACTTGTCAGAGCCTGAGGGGGTGGCTGGGCGGGTGACCAAGGAAGCTTCGGGCCGAGCACTGGCGCCGGGCTGGTGTGGTGTGTGCTGGGAGTCACGTGGGCTGTGTGACAGCGGCGGGGTGGAAGGGTTGTCCTGGTCAGGTCCTTCTGGGACAGTCCTGTGGGGGTGGGTGGCCGGGTATACGCACTGGAGCTTCAGGGTCTGCTGTGCGGGTGTGAGTGGTGGAGACCTGGGCCTGGGGACCAAGGACCGAGGACAGGGTGCTTCTCTCGGCTGGAGAAGGAAATGTAAGGTGCTTTCCTTCTCACCCTTCCCCTTGGCAAGCGGCCACTGTCAGCACAGAAAGCAAGAAGAGAAACACTGTGTTTCCTTGCAGCCTGATAAGCAGGAGGCGGTGGGGAGGTGTGCGCCCCATGGGGACTCTGAAGCAGGGCGCTGGCGTGTGGGTTACAAGGTGACAGCTGAGGAGGCAGCAGGTTGGACGTGTGGCTGCTGGGCCCTGCCATGGTGGAACCTCCCCGTGGGACCAAACGGGCTGCGTGTGCTCGTGGGACCCCACTGGGCTTTTCTGGAAAGCGAGTGGCCCCTTCCACGTGGTGGAATGTCCGTCATTCTGGGGACAGCTCGCTTGGCAACTGGGATGGCTGCCAAGACTGTGCCTCCCAGAGGACCACCGACTTCTTAAAAGTCTTTTGGATGAGAATGGAGCCTTTGTTTTTTGTTTTAAATGTGCCTCGCATTCAGTTCACAGGTTCTTCTGATGCGTAGGCATCTTTTCTGAGGCAGAGGGACAGCAAGGCAAGGCTGACTTCGCTCAGGGCGGAGGTTTTACTAATGCAGACGTAAACAGCACCCTGACGAAGGAGTCTGCTAATTGAGTCCTCAGTTTAGGAACAGAGGGTGCTGAGAATTTCTTTTTATGTAGGTGTCTGGAAGGTGAAGTGTTTTTCTCATGGGGACATTGTTTCAAACTAGGGTTGGGGTCTCAGGCCGGCTAACCACAGTTGATTTAGCTGATGGCACCTGCGGTGGTGTCCTGACTGTTCCACACACATGCGCGGAGCAGATGTGTGGCAGGGCAGTGCTTGTGTGCTTAGTGAACATCACACAGCCTGACGCTTTGAAATCGCTTGTGCTGGTCACTTCTCGACCTCGGGGCCTGCGGGGAGTGGGCTGTGTAGGAGAGGAAGAAGCAAGGTGATGCTCGCAGTGCCTCTTTCGGCCTGTTGGTGCTTGGTCAGGCTGCATCCTGGCTCCTCTGCCCATGAGTTTAGCGACTGCCCAGTGAGTCGCTTTACGTCTCAGTGCCTCCACGTCCTCACTCACGGGGAAAGTAACGTAGCAGTTGGCGCCTCCTGGGTGGGGGCTGGAGAATAAACCAATGGTTCGAGGGCCGCTCTTAGTGAGTGGCCGCCACAGCGAGGGCTCAGGCAGTGCTCTGCCTGCCTGGCCCAGAGCCCTGTCCTAGGGTCCTGCTCACCTGACCTGGCCCAGGGAGGGTCAAGCCTCTGGTCTGGGTCCCAGGTGTAGCCCGGCATAGGTAGGGTGATGGCTGTGGGCCGGAAGTGTAGGAGAGGAAGGGTGGCAAGGTGCTGTCTTCCTTGTCTGTGGAAATCAAGGTCCAGCTTACCTGGAGAATGGTTGGGGCAAGAGGTGAGTATGCTAGAAGCATGCAGAGGCCAGAGTGGCACCACAGGTGCCTGCGTGGCAGGGAAGAGCGGAGGGCCTGGCAGCCAGAGAAGGGATGGGAACAGGACTGACTGTCCCCGGACTCCTGCAGCGTCACTGGGACGGAGTCCCGGAAGGTTCTGATGGACCCCTGTGCTGGGGGCAGTGCTGAGCTTCGTTTAGGTGGTGGCCTTCAGTTCAAGCCTGGTTGCCGTGCCGGCACTTGTCCATGAGGGATCCGACGGTCGCTTCCTGGGGAACTTTGTGCCATGAGCCGGCAGTCAGTTAGGTGGCAGGTGGGGTGGCAACAGGCCAGACTGTCAGGGAGCACTGCTTTGCTTTGGGGCCCCAGACTTTGGGGAAAGACACAGTGCTGTATCCCAGTGGGGATGGAAGCATATGGGACGTTTTAAGATAATGCAGGGCAGCCTGAAAGCGGGGCTCAAAGGACCAAGCGCGGGGAGAAGGACACCGTGCTTGGCGGGTCCCTTCAGCGCCACAGGAACCCCAGCCTCGGCTCCGCGTGAAGGATGAGTTTTCACGTGAGCACAGCTGGGGATCGGCAGGCTTGGAGGAGCAGTGTGTTTCCAGCCTCCGCGGCTGTTCTTTCCTCGGACGCGTGTCAGGGAGTGCTGGAAATTCCAGCTGGGATTTCATCCTGGGGAATCCGGTGTCCCCAAAGGGCTGATGCACCACGATTTGGAGTGAGTGTGGACTCTCCTGTCCGTTATCTGCAGAAGTGGAAACTTCAGCAGGCGGAGGGGAGGGAGGAAAGAACCTTTACCTGCTGCGCACACTGTCATCCTGGTCCAGGAGCGGCCGCTGTGCTTGGGAGCTTCGCTTTAGCAGGTGACGACTTCCGTGTCCTCAGTGAAGGTGGACAGCCGGTGCCACATGGTATTTCAGACCTTCATCCATTCCCTGTTCCTCTGGAGGGTGTGGAAATGAGGTTCAGAGAGGTTGTGCCCCGCCCTGGGCCACACAGTCCTGGGGTCCAGCACAAGGTGCCCTGCCAGCCTCCAGGTCCCTCCACTCTAGGCCACTCCGAGTCGGGATGGGGAGCCGAGGACACAGTTTGAGTGCTGTCACTGTCTCACTAGGGAGTCTGTGGCAAACAGCAGTTTTGGAGCTGAGGGCCATTTTTCTCCTGCAAGAGTGGGCTTTCTGTGCACATGGGGTGAGGCTGTGGAGTTCTGGGGCTGCAGAGGAGCCCCCAAGAAGTGGCATGGGCTGGGCGCCACAGAGCAGGAGCTGCCTCCAGGACGGCTCTGTGCAGCTGAACGCTGGTACCACCGGGAGTGGTGTTGCTTGCCACTGTGCACAGCAGGCGTGGACTCCCCATCCACGGCCGTCCCTGTGGCCCTCAGGCGTGCACTGCATCCATAGCTGTCCCGAGACCCGCAGACGTGCTCGCCTGCACATGACATTCCCTCACACGTGTCACAGCATCCATTAGGACCCTGAAAAGCAGTGTCCCTGTCCTTTCAGAGCTGAGAGTACACTCGGGAAAGGGTGCTTGACTGGCAGGTGGCAGAACCAGGATGTGAACCGAGCCCGCTGCACAGAGCCCTGAACACGTTACCGCCCTGCTGGCTCAGGGCTCACCTCCACAGACTGCGTGGTCTCGGTGGGACAGGAGCGGGCTCTGTGACCGGCACCCAGGGCTCCTCTTTCTGAAGCAGAGGGGAGCATGCCCTGGAGCGTCCCGTGTGAGTCCTTGACTGAATGTGACCGCTCTGTCCCTGAATTTCTCAGCTCTTTGGAGGGACAGTGGGTGCTATTCTGTTCTCCTTTCAGAAAAGGAGGGACGGAGACAGGGTTGAGGCCACAGCCTAGCTGGGAGACAGTGGATCTGAGGGGACGGAGGCCAGTGAGTGGCTGCACACTTTCGAGACGGCGCCTAGGAAGGAGACCTGTGGTTTACACTCTGCAGCCTCTGGGTGTGCGGAGAAACCCTTCTTAGACATGTTTGCTATTTACATAGAGACTACGCATTGACATTTTGCACTGTTTTCCTTCCTTCCTTTTTTTTTTTTACTTGTTCAATGAATGGATCTATATGTGACACCCTTGCTTTAAAGAAAAACCAAATTATGACTCAAAGGAATTTTACCTGGACGGCACCTCAGAGCAAGCACCTATCTGGACCGTCCTCCCTGCTGCTCTGCTGGAGCTGGCTAAGACCCCAGCCTCTCACAGTCCTGTTTCTCTAGTCCTGGTCAGCAGTATTCTTGGAGCCACAAAGGTAGAGGGGCAAAGAGAAAAGTTGTTTTTTCTTTTTGTTTTTGCAGCACCAGGGATTGAACTCATTACCTCATGCTCACCAGGCAGGCACTTAGGCCACTGAGCCAACTCTC
The DNA here is from genome assembly GCA_004365215.1 of Cuniculus paca. Lineage (NCBI taxonomy): Eukaryota > Metazoa > Chordata > Mammalia > Rodentia > Cuniculidae > Cuniculus > Cuniculus paca. Next base: position 15,183 of record RJWT010016647.1, on the reverse strand, counting down.
CGACCCTTGTCCTTTTGAGACAGGGTCTCGCTATGCTGTTCAGGCTGGTCTTGGGCTCACTTTGTAGCCCAGGCTGGTCTTGAACTTGCAATGATCCTCCTGTCTCAGTCTCTGGTGTGCTGAGATTACAGGTATGCGCCACCAGGCCCAGCTTTAAGTTTTCTACATGGAATTTGTTTTAGTCTGAAAGTGCAGAGAGGCACCTATGGAAGTGACCATCAGATTGAGAGTTCTCTAAGTGTTTTCATTTTAAATTCTTAAAATAGCATAGTTTTTCTAGGATAGGCTTAATCCTTAGTGATTATCATGAGCATGGTAACAAAGTGGGAAAGCATGAGGATCGGCTTTCATGAATAACAAGATTCCTGGGACAGGGAACTGTGCAGAACAGAGGCTTTGATTAAGGCCTAGGGCATCCAGAGCAAGCTTGCAGTTATTTTGGAGAGGTTTTGGCACTCCCAGGAAAGCTGTTGGTTTATCTTCTTCAGAAATCCTGTTCGACCTGTCTGACGTGTGTGCTGACAGCAAGCTGGTTCCTATCCCTTTGTAAAGCCATGTGGTCGGTCTGTGACCAAGTTAACCTTAGAGGAGTCTTGCCCTGCTTTTTTTTGGCCCTCCCCCCATTTCCTCCTGGGGACACAGAGTATGCAGCGTGGGGGTGTCCGGGTGCAGCCCCTTCTGAGGCCCCAGCTCCTTGAAGCCTGCAACACAGTAGGTGACGCTAGGTTCTCCAAGCAGAACCTTCCTGTGCCAGTCACAGGTTAGCTCAGGCTGTGGCCTTATAAAAAAAGGCCATGCCTGGGTCATCTGCTGGGGCTGAGGAGACCCGGAGGAACTGGGGGATGTTTTTAAGAATTCTTTTAAAGAGTAGTATTTAAAAAATAAAGCAGAAGTGTGGTTGAATGTGTGTGACCCAGGCAGGGCTGTGTCTGCAGAGGCCCCTACAGGGTTGGTGCCGAGAGGGAGAAGCTGCCACCAGCAGCCTGCATCATCCTTTCCCTTTCCTTCCCCAGAACTACCCGAGGGGTGACAGGAACTCCTCAGGGTTAAGTAGTGCTGTTCCCATGGCTGGAGCATTTACTGTTGCCCAGTGGGAAAGCTGAGGATGAGGCCCGAGGGACATGGTCTCCTGCACACCAGGAGTGGGGGAGGTGGACACCTGATTTGTGACCCTTGCTGTGCAGATGGCAGATGTGCCCAGCCATCATGGTGACAAGGCAGGAAGCTTACTGCAGTGAGCCAACTTGGGGGACACCTGGGTGCTGCTCCATGGGGACTCCGCCACATGGGGTGGCCAGAGAGATGGAAAAGACGGGCCAGCCTTCCCTCTTCAGGCTCCCAGCCTCCATGCCCCAGCTGTTTTCACCACTCAGCAAAACTGGGAAGTAAGGAAACAGCAGCTGGCATGGCAGAGGCCTGTTAATTAGTAAAGTCCGAGATACCTGCATGGGGACAAGGCAGAGGCCTCGACTGTGTGGCTACTTGTTATCCATCAGGACCTAGGCTGTCTGAGGCATCAGCCCTGTGAGTGGGTGAAACATTCAGATGCAGCCCCGGGGTGCTCATTCTTCCAGTTTCAGGGACCAGTGTGACTATTCCTGAGTGTGGTGTTAATGCATGCAAATACCTGCAAGCCAGTCCTCATCTGCACTCAACAAGGGCACCTGGCAAAGACTGAGACTTTGCTGTGTGTCTGTCTGTGTGTCTGTGTGTGTGAGATACAATTACATATATCAGTCTTCAGAGCATATGGTTAAAAGTGAAGTGTGCTAAAAGCAGAGGACATTTAGAAATTTAGTACATTAAAATATGCTGTCTGCCTGTTTGGGAAGAACTTCTTAGTTGCCATCAGTTTACCAAAGCAAGCTTGAATGGGACTGGGCCCACATTTTTAATGTATTAGTCCTGCAAGAGCCTGCTTACCTCTGAATATGACAGGGTCACTTACTTTGTGCAGCGCAGTTGGCTGTGGAAGGACTGTTAGACGATCTTTGTCATCTATTTGGAGACATGGAGGCTTGACCTGTGGCTGGGAGGTGTGCAGCTGGTGGCCTGAAGCTCAGGGTGGTGGTTCAGAATCATAGTTGGCAGGATGCTCGGAGCCCCTCCCTCTGGGGACCATGTAGGGGTCTCACTGGTCCAGCAACAGTAGTTATGGTGCCCAGAGGAGCTGTGGTCTCAGCCAGCCACCACTCACTGCATGGTGAGAGCTGAGCTTCATCCCCTTTGACAGATGGGGAAAGAAGGGCTTGTGGGGCCAGACTGAGCAGCAACCACAGCTCACTCCCCTGCACTGTCGAGATGCAAAGATGCAAACTCTGTGCTGCAGGAGACTGATGGATGTGTCTCCCGGGCTGGGATCCGTGTTCGTGCGCCAGGTGGGTGGGAAGGGGGGTACTTGGCAAAGTCAAGGTGAGACTGGGTGAGAGTGGCAGCCTCCCAGCATACCATGCACGCAGTCTCCTTAACATAAAACGAGATGTGGCATAGAAAGAAAAATGTTACGGTGTTGAAGGCAAGATGGACATTTTTCAAGGAAAAATCCGAGTCTTGAAAGCAGTTTTTACAGCACTTGGGATCTCTCTCATGAGTTCACACAGGACTTCTCTACCTTGGGAGTGCCTGGCGGAAACACTGGAGAACCACTCATGCAGTTGCCAGTCCTGGGCCCTCTGGGCCATCTCCCCTTCCTGGGCCGCGTGGTGAGAGGCACTGCTGAGCTCTGTGAGCCGCCTAGAGCGTTGGCCTCTGCGTTGTTTGTACAGCTGCTCAGGGCCCCGGGCTCTGTGATCTTTCGTGGCCCGGGAGTGCCTGTGAGTAGGGTGGCGAAGGGTTTCCAGAGGCATGTGGCCACAGAGTGTGGTGTCCTCCAGGTCCCCACAGATGATCTCTCTCGAGAGGTCCCGTGTTCACTGCGCCTTGTTTTTAACAGAATGTCGAGGTCCTGGCCAGCCGGAACAATGCTTCAGAACAGAGCCAGGTGGGGACTGAGATGCGGGAAAAGGCGCTTAAGGAGGAGAAGGAGAAGCTGCAGGGCAGAGCTGAGGAACTGGAGCGCAGAGTGGCTGAGCTGCAGGCACAAATAGAAGACGGTAAAGGTGACGAGGAACGCGCTGAGGAAGCGCTCCGGAAGTATGAGGTGAGACTCCCCCGGAAGTACTCGCCCGGAAGTACTCACCCGGAAGTACAGGGTGAGGCTTGTCCGGAAGTAGGAAGTGAGGCTCGCCCGTAAGTACGGGGATGTGGCCGGCGGGGCCCAGGTTGGGTTTGGTCTCAGAGTGGAAAGCGGGTTATTAGCATACTGTCATAGGAAAGGACCAGGTAGTCTCAAGTGGACTACAAGCCATTTCTGTGTCCTTCGAAGGGGCTGTGATTGAGAAGCCTAGGACAGGGACCTGAGGCCAGCACAGCAAAGAGGTGGGCACAGGACTTTCCACTTGACTTGGGGGTGCCCAAGTGCTGCAGAGGCTTCCTCACTCTACCCTCAGGCCTGTTCTCACTCAGAACTATTGTTTTATCAGTGTAACGTTGTTTTTGTAGTTACACCAGTTATGTTATTTTTAAAAAGAATAAAACCAAGGAAAATAAAACAGTAAAACGAATCAGAATAAACCAGAGCAAGTGATACAGGACTTCACAACATTACAAAATCAACAATAGTTACCATAATTCCTTATGTTTTCTTCAAAAAAGTTATAACGGTTTTAACAAAACAATTACTTTGCTGGCATTCTGGAAGTGGAAAGTATTAGCAGGAGATGCACACAGTGGTGACAGAGGGGACGCCCCTGGGCCTCTGCTCGAAGCACCACAGAACTGCTGTGACCTGATCTGCCCAATTCCTGGAGTTGCTGATGCTCCAGGGAGGTCGGGTGTTTGCATTTCTAAAAGTCACCAGAAATAGTTTAGATATTGGCATGTGGCCCTGCACAAGCTCGCACATCCAGGGGCTCCATAGCTGTGTGTTGTCTTGGGTTCACACAGGTGTGTAGTGACTGCGGCCACCCATGTCTGGGTCTCTTCACACTCATCTCAGCCTACCAAGTCTGCTTTGCAGGTGCAGTCAGCATCTGACCCAGTGTTTCCTTGTAGGGTGAAGTGCGGCACCTACAGGAGGCCCTTGTGCATGCCAGGAAGGAAGAAAAAGAAGCTGTGTCAGCCAGGTGGGCCCTGGAGAGTGAGCTGGCAGGTGCTCAGGTAAACACTCAGGGCTGTGGCCTTGACTCATAAGGGACAGGTGGAGATGGCTACCAGTCCTATCCTTCCACAGTGCTCCTGTTCACCCATAATAACTACCATCAAGCTATCCAGCTAGACAGATGGTTCTCACCTGGGGGAGATTGGGTACTGTCTGGAGATGCTTTACTTGTCACTGCTGGGAAGAGGCTGTTGGCCCTTAGTGAGTGGAGCCAGGAATGCCGCTGATCGTGATGTAAATCCTGGATGGAATTGTCCAGCCCAAGGGTCAGGGCCAAGGTAAGAAACCTGGTCTTTAGGCAGCAGAGCTTGACAGCGTTCTAAAGATAAAACAGGAATAGCAGGAGGAGGCTAGAAGACTGGTTTCTGAGGTGGTATGCAGCTGGCTTTCAGGCTGAAGCCAGTTTTTCTTCTCTGGGCAAAAGTGTTGCATGGAGCACAGTCCTTTGAGATGGCTATTAAAGGGAGATGGAAAATTCGATTCCTTGAAACTAGATTGGCAATCTCTATTCCAGACCAGTAGCTTCTTAGAAAATGAGATTTTCCCGTTTGGAGTTAAAGAGATTACTTGAAATACATTGCAATAAAGCTACACTATGCTCTCCCTTGACTTTATACTCTCTGTGTAGGACAGGTATGTCCTTCCTTCTACCTGACCCAGTGCCCAAACATTCACAGGTCAATTATGGAGAGGGTAAAAGCCAGGGGCTTGAGGGCCAGATAAGACTGAGACAGTCTTGAGAGTGGGACCCGTGGGTCCATGGGATAGGTAGCGGGGAAGGTGCTCCAGAAGAGTTGTTGGAATTTGTAAATGCCCCACCCCAGCTTTCCTCCAAGTACAGCTCTTGTCTCCCTGGGAAGTGTAACTTAGGGCCTCTCAGCCCTAGACTACACCTGCTCTCAGCTTGGCTGGGGAATTTGTTTTTGCTTGAAGAGTTCAGTGTCTGTCTGCCTTTGATTTAGATTTCTTTCTTGATCCTTCTATAATCTAGGTATTTATTTATAAGGTTTATTAGGTTAGTGTTGGATGATGGCAATTTCACTGTCTACTGGTTAAGGATGTGATGGCGACTGTTACCTAACTGACTACTGAATCATGGGGTTTGTTCTGGGGATAGTTGGGGCAGAAAGGGAGAAACATTTGTATTCAGTAGGGACAAAAATTGGCACCTCCATGTCATGGCCACACCCAGAGAGGGCACAGCTGTGTGTTAGCCTCTCTTGAATGGACTTCTTTGGCCAAATGAGATTGTTTCCTACATGTGGAAGTAGTTGACGGCTGAGTTTCAGAGGTGATTCTTAGGAGATGGTCTCAGACCTGCAGATCTTCCTGCTGTTACCACCCGCTGCACCTCCAGACCTCTAGCCTGGCCCTCGAAGCCTCCCTGACCTATGGCATATGTGGGGCCCTTGTTCCCAAGTGTGTCGTGCAGCTGCCCACCCTAGGGGCACAGTCTGTCAAGAGTTGAGACTGGCCTGACAGTGTCCCCATCTGTACCCAAGTGAACTGATCTCAAGCGAGCTATGAAAAGTACACCTTCACTCTGAAACACTTTTTTCTCCAAAGCCGGGAACTGGAGAGTCAGCCCCTGTTTGATGACATTTTTCCATGCCTCTGTCCTTAAAGCTGGTGGCAAAAAAGGAACTCAACCCTTGAGGAAGAGGAAAAAGTAACGGGTGGTTTTTGCACAGCAGTTTATATTGCAGAACCCTCACACCTTCTGTAGTCTGGCGCACCTTTGTGATAAATACATTTCTTTTCATGGTCGCTGAATACTGCAGTGAACTTATACCTGATTTGCTGTGGCACAGTCAGTGTGTGGCAGAGGGACATTGGGGAGTCCCCAGTGTGCTTGACCTTCCCCCTTGGTCCAGGACTCGGCTGCTGTCCAGCCCATGATCTGTAGTCAAGGTGAAGAAATCTGGTTGTTTCTGAGTGGCTTCTGCTGGTGGGGAGGTGAAGAGATCTTTTCTGGGGAACCCACAGATCCTTCAGGGAAGGAGCAAAGTCTATGCTCCACATCCCCCCTGCACTGAGCTTTTGTGTATGGAGACAGATTGAGAGTGGCAGCGCTTCCCCTGTTGCCACCCAGGGTTGTTTTGTGACCAGGGTGCTGACCTCCTTCTCATCAGGCTACTTGGTCCTACAAGCACATATGCTCACTGCACCTTGGTTATTGTTAACATGGATGAATTGAGGCCTCACTCAGTCATCTTGTACAAAGACTCTGTATCCATTGATGGATAAAGGTCCTATCTTAGTTATTTTTCTTGTTGCTGGGACAAAATATCTGACACCCACAAGTTAAAGGAAGGACAGGTTTTTTTTAGCTCATGGTTTGTAGAGATTTCAGTTCATAGTTGGTTGGTTCCAAGGCAGGGAAGCCAGCATGGCAAGGGGCATCACAGAGGAGAAACAGCCCATGGCAGGGTAGGCAGGAGGCAGTGAAGCCAGCAGCCTGCTTTCCCTCTTTCCCTCTTGTCCCATCCAGGATACAAGCCTGTTGGTGCTACTCATGCCCAGGGTTGGCCTTCCATTATCCACACTCAGAACTATGCTAAAATAAATTTAGTTATCATATACCCTTAATCACAGTATCAAACCCTTAATCCATACTCAGACACCTTAGCTCCAGCCACCTCTGAAAAGCCCCACCTATGAGCCCGTGAGGCTTTGATGCAACATCTAGAAACAAGCCGTAACAGGACCCAAGTTCAAGGGCACTAACTATACATCTACCAACTTTGTCCCCAGGATTCTCCAATGTGATAAATTTTTGCAAAAGTAGTTCTTCCACTGTTAGTAGGCTTCTTGTGTTGTAGCTCTTGGCAATGGCCACTGTAGCTACAAGGCATTTTCCTCAACATTGCCTCCATAAAGAATAAAGCAAATGCGTATTTTCCAGGTGTGCTTCCTATCGTGTGAATTTCAGACGTGTTGTCTCAGCTGTGACTTTATTGGACCATCTTTCTTGGATAACTGAAGAAGTGGAACATTGTTCACCTCTGGATGGTGTTTCTAAACCCAAGCACCTGTTAAGATGACCCAATACCTCTCAAAGGCAACTTTGTGGGTCATGCTATAAGAAAAGGGGATTCCATCAGGAAAGGCTAGAACCTGCATTTTAAATGAGGGGTACCCTCATTTGGGGATAATGGAAAAGTATTTTCAGCTACTGAGTTACTATTATGAGTTAACAGTTACTTTGGGCTAGGTGACATTCCCTGCTCCTTGACTATACTGATTTTACTACCTTGCAACAAGGCAAGTGTACAAGAAATGTAAAAATAACGTAGAGAAACTCCTCACTATGTGTGTTTGTAAAGGTGCCAGGGGTCTCAGGCCGGATTGGGTGAAACTGTGGTGTCCCAGGGGCTGGGAGGAAGGGCCTGAGCAAAGGGTGAAGCAGACATGCAGAAGCCACATGGAGACTGAACAGGGCTGAGGTTAGCTTGTCTGGCCTGGAACTCTTGTGATTGAAACCCAAGAGGAGGACAAAGGCTGGGCAACCTCTAGAGGCTGGATGCAGTTGGATGCTCAAGGGTCTATAGGGAGCCATTGCTCATGCTCTGTATTTGTTTTCAAGAATTTACATTTTTGAGATAAAGGTCCTTGAGAGTTTACTTCCACACCATGGAACCACTTTGCTATTACTGTAACTTTCTCCTTACCCTTGACCCCCACGTAGCTCTAGGTAAAACTGCAAACAGGCTTGACCCTGCCTCTGGGGTGTGCCCAGCTGTGGTGGGGGTGCGGGGCAACTTCTGATGACCTTTCTTTTGCTACCTTCTTTTCCCCAGCAGCTTTTGTTGACCTTGGTTCTCTACAGCAATCAAGTTCAGCAGCCCTGTGGCATTGGCTGCCTCTCAGAACAGAGTCAGACTGGCAGGGCCCAGGGACCAGAAGGCCCCCACAGGTGGCTCTTGTTTCCATTTCATGTGGTTGGCAGAGCAAAGCTGTCCTGAACTCTGCAAGCCTGGAGAGTCTGAGGTGACTGGGGAGTATTTTCAAGATACCCGAGTTATCGAATGTGACAGCAGCTTATAAACTGCTAAGCACTGTGCAAACATCAGCCACTGTTCTCTGCGGCCTTGGCAGGGACACCAGCCTGATCGGTCGGCCTTACACGTTCTGTGGTAACCTGTATTCAGTCCCAGCACCCAACCTCAGTTTCTAAATGACCCAGTCCACGTTTGGGTCACGCTGTCCTGTTCTGAGTTATACCCCGGTCGATAGCCTCAAGCCGATGGCTCAATACTGAGCCATTGTCAGCCACCAGAGTCTTCCTATGAAATTCTAAGATTTTGTTTTGGAGTTGCATGTTTAAAGGACATATGTCAGGGTGGCTTAGTGAGAGGAGGGCTTGAGGGAGTCAGGGGAAATGCCACGTCCAGAGGGCTGCGTTTTGTAGTAAGTACTAGTACTTGGTATTGGTCCGTTGCATAACCATCCTTGTGTACTTTTTTAGACTGGTGTCTCTTGTTTTACACCTTCTGTTCATCAAGTTTGCCAACCTGTGGATTTCCAAATCCCTTTCTTCAGTGTCTGAGCATAACTTATGGTTCCTTTTGGTTATAACCTCCTGTATCCAGGTGTACTTCGGACCCATGGCACAGTGTTCTTTCCTTACAAATTCATTTTTAGCTATTTTAACCCTCAGAAAAATCTGCATAGCAGTGTAAATTCTAGAATACAAGATGTGGAGCTGAATATCACAGGTGTCTTAGTAATTTTTCTCATTGCTGGGGCAAAATATGTGACACCCAAAGTTAAAGGAGGAAAGGTGTATTTTGTCTCACAGTTTATAGAGGTTTCAGTCCGTAACTGGCTGGCTCCAAGGCAGGGTGGCATGGCACAGGGACAGCACAGGAGAAATAGTCAATGGTGTGGTAGGCAGGAGGTAGTAAGCAGTAGGCAGCAGCAGCAAGCCTCCCTTTCCTTTTTATCCCATCCGGTTTACAAGCTTATTGGATGGTGCCACCCACACCCATGGTGGGTTTTCCCACTATGCATACCCAGAACTGTGATAACTTTAACACCAACATCACGTAGCCTAGATCCAGCCACCTCCAAAAAGCTCCTCCTGTGAGCACAGGAGGCTTTGGGGGGGACATCTAGATACAAGTAATAATAACAGGCTATAAATTACAAAGCAGGTTTAGGTTGTTCTAGGACATAACTCAGTGCTCAGTTTTTGAGCACAAACATTCAGGGTTTGGGGCACTGCTGAACCCTGAACCCAGCAGCCTTGGGCAGATGCTATGTTTCCGTGTGGCATCCCTGGTCTGCCCTGTCATGCCTGTGGGTATCACTGGCTACCTCTTGAGCGAATGTCAGGACCAAGGTGCTGGTGTGTCTGCAGTGGCTTTATTCTGGCTTTCCTCCTTATCACTGAAAGAGCAGGTCAGATTGCTGTTATCAAGGCCAACAGATCCCTCTGCCACCTGTTCCTGTGGTTGACCTGGTGTCTAGTACTGTTCTTTCTCTGCCATCTGCAGAGAGAATTGAGTCAGACCATCCAGGAGCAGAAGCAGCTGTCAGAGAAGCTGCAGGATGAGACTGAGCAGAAGGAGCAGTTAAAAAGGTTGAAGAATGAGATGGACAGTGAGCGACGACACCTGGGTGAAACTATCGAGAAGCTGCAGAAGGAGGTGAGGAGCAGGTGGGGTGGGGTGGGCTGCTCTGTCGGGACCCAGGCCGCCAGAGGTTGGATGAGAGCCGAGAGGCCCTGGCTTCTGTCTAAGCTTCCTGGGATTTGCAGATGTCCTGAAGCAGCTCTTCGGGCTTGCTGAGAGTCCCACATAGAAACTAAAAGGTAAAGGCCAGTACCCTGTGGATTCTTGGTCTCAGAATCACCTTGGGACAGTAGGCAGAAGCTGGGCAAGGAAACATGCTTATCCCATGCTCCTGGAGTTGAAGTCCACACCGCTGGGCAGAGTCTGTTCTTGTGTCTGTCTGAGCTCACCAGGAGCACCAGTCAGTTTCAGAACTCAGTAGTTGCCAGGCATGGTGGTACACACTTATCATCAGAGCTGCCTGGGTAGGCTGAGGCAGGAAGGTCGCAAGTTCAAGCTTGGGCAACTTAGTGAGACTCTGTTTCAAAATGAAAAACAAAAGCACTAGGAGGATGGGTCGGCTATTGAGCACCCCTGGTTTCAATCCTCAGTACTGCAAACAGAACAGAATGAGAAACCCTAGTGGTGCAGCTCCTCGGTTCCCCTGTCTCCTAGGCGCTGCCGGGCACCTCTCTCTTTATTGGCTGTTCTGTCTCTAACTGGGATCCCATTTGTGTTATTTTAATTATGACTCTGAAGGTAAGTGTTCTGCTATCAGTGTTTCCCAAGAGGACACCGCCGAGGCCCAGAGAGGTGATAGCCATGCCCAGCCATGTGTGGCGCATGGCAGAGTGAGGGTCCAACCCCAGGACCTTGTCCTGCTCGAGAGGAGGAACTTGTCTGCTTCTCCAGGCTGCGGGCAAATCAGAGGTGGCCAAGCCCAGTGGGAACAACACAGGGCCAGGGTTCTGCAGCCTTGGAGGCGGGAACACTCCTGTGTTGAACAGGGTCCCCACCAGCTCTCCACTCCGGTGGAGCGCACAGGCCCAGCGCACCCCCGTGTCGTGTTTCCAGATGGCCGACATCGTGGAGGCGTCGCGCACATCAACCCTGGAGCTCCAGAACCAGCTGGACGAGTACAAGGACAAGAATCGCAGGGAGCTGGTGGAAATGCAGAGGCAGCTGAAGGAGAAAACTCTCGATGCAGAGAAGTCCCGCCTGGCCGCCAGCAAACTGCAGGACGAGGTAATGTCCAGCCAGGCCATCTCCTCCCTCACCTCTCCATTCCGAGCATGCTTCCGGCCTGCCTTGCAGTGCTTCTGTGAGGGACCTGGGAGTAGATTCTCAAGGCAGCTTCTGTGCTGGAGGCCTCGTTCTTAGCCCTGCACCAGGGAGGGGCGGGTAGCTTCCTAAAACACGTGGGCCTGCTGTGAGGGGACAGGGACACAACTTCAGCTGGGCTAACCTGACCTTTCCTGCCCAGGAAGTTCCGCTGCTGCTTGTGGAACAGAAGCGGCGTGCTTTTCACCCATTCGTATTTTAATTTATTCCTAGAGCAAGGACGTAGTAACTGACTAGGGTTTTTCTACTAAAGTTTTGAAAATTCCAAATTTTACTGGGATGGAGTTGGATAAGACTTTCAGAACAATGATAGTAGGGAATAAAATAAACATTTTGAAGTTTATAATTACTGAAGCTATTAAAACCTACTCCTGGGTTCATGTTTAAGAACAGAGCAAAGAAACCCAAATGCTGGCTCCCTTCATCTTGACCACTAAAAAACGGAAAGATGTTTTAATAGACGGTGAAGGCTCATTTCTGCTTGTGCTTCTCACCAGCTGGTGATCTTGAGCGAGTTGCCCCAGTCTTCTGAGCACCTGTTCGTATCTCTGTAAAAATATACAAAATACTAGTGAATTCATAGCTACGTGAGCGCAGACACGAGACGACAGAGCAGGGGTCTGTATCCCTTCAGTGTTGGCTTCTCTTTTTTTAACTAGGAAGCTTTGTTTTTTGAGGGGCGTGGTTTCCACATACGCTGCCAAGAGCACCAAGATTCCACAGGAAAACAAATTTTCTTTAGAAAAACAAACCTTTAGTGTCTTTGATGATCAAAGGGAAGCAGCTCTGGAATAGTGGTATTTATTACAGACTTTCAGAAAGGACCCTGATAACAGATCCGCGCGGGCTGGGGCTCAGATCATACCAGACTCCCAGGGAGAACAGAAGCCAGCACAGTGACTCACAGTTCTCTTCAGCATTAAAGAAAATATTTTTATTTCTGCAGCACAGGGGTGGGGGCTCAGACACTTGGCGGAACACTAGCAAACACCTGGTTTGTTTCGCCCTCAGAAGATCCCAGTGTTGCAGGGACCCATGCAGAGTGCTCCCTGTTGCTTCCTGTGTAGTAGACAGGTGCCAGGCTTTGGGCTGGAAGGAAACTTAGAGATCCTCCCCTTAGGTAACCTGGCTCCAGAGAGATAAGTTAAGGCCAGATAGAGACCAGCATTGTTCATCAAACAGCAGATATTTAAAAAAAAAATCCCCTATAATAACGAAGATGGCCTTTCCTAGATTTTTCTCAGTAGCATACCCCTGTGAGACCCTATTTCCAATTGAAAGTGTGCCTTGACTCTGAGAGGAAACTGTGAAGATACTGAAGTCCTGCCTTTTAAAACCCAAGTGAGTTAACAAGTCAGTGTCACTCTGGGTCCTTGGAAAGCTCAAGCTCCACTCTGCCCTTCACCCTGAGTTACAGTTCTTCCTTGTAGAAAGTTCAGGGGTCACACAGCGTTGGAGTAATTGCTGCCTTTGCTTTGAGAGACACGGCGTGTTACCTTCCCTCTGCCATATGGAGCCGGGAAAGTTCTGGTGAGGATAATCTCTAGGAGTGAAGACTTAGAGTTCACCATCTTTCCATGGGTGTTAAAGTCCCATCGAGCAGAGTGTGTGTTAACTAGCTGAAGGCAGCACTAGGGGCCACAAAGGTATTTGCGTACTTTTGGTTGAGGGTAAGTTGTTTGGAGACACTAACCAGAGTGAGAGGTCCTCACCTCGCGTGCTTGGACCGGTAGTGTTTCGAGTTTCAGTTTTTCAGATTTCAGGGTATTCACATAGACTTTACTGGTTGAGCATTCTTTTGCTCTGAAAATTTGAAGTATTTCTTTTGGTTGTAGTTTTCAGATTTTTGGATTTGGGACGCTCTCCCTGTACCTGCTGTTTTCTTCTGCGTATCCCTGCGGAGCGCTGTTAGTGTGACAGAGGCCTTGCTAGGTGTGAGGAGGGACCTGCTGGGCACTGGGAAGTGGAACCTCGCTGGGCATTAGGAGAGACACCTTCGGCATTGACGAGGACGCCAAGGCGGGAACGAGGGTCGTATGTCACCCATCAAGTCTTTCCAACCCTGGAGCCTGTGTTCTTTCCTGGAATCATCTTACTTGGTCCTCACACAGCTCTGTAAGACAGGTTTTATAATTATGCCAGTGTTGCAAATGAGGAAATTTGAGTCATGGAGAGAGTGGGTGGTCCAGAGTCCAGAGAAGGACCCCTCTGCCTTCGCCTGTGCCTGATCTTCCGACCATGCTTCTGCAAGGCTCAGCCTTGTCACCACCAAGACCAGACTTGGGTCTGTGCCTGGAAATATCCTAGACATGCTGGGTATCCTGTCCACCCCCAAAAGAACACACTTCCCAGCTTGCCCTGCTCTTCCCACCCTCTCTCAACTTCCCCAACTTTTCTACCATGAGCGTCTTTTCTGACCTCCCCGAGGGAGGATTCTACAATGGTATTCACCCCTCCCATGCACTTTCTGAGGGGATCAGACCTGGTGATGTGTGTCCTGGACTGTGCCTCCCCCATGTGCCACCCCTGGAATGCAGGACAGGAGAGCCAGCCTGGGGCCGCACCCAGGTGCCCATCTGGTTGTCTAAGGACACCTGCAGCTCGCAGATGCAAAGGTCCCTGGGGAGCGCAGGGAAATGGTGACAAACATCCCCTGGAGAGTCAGGCCAGCAGACGCTTGCGGTTTCCTCACAGTCGTGCGTCTGGTGCCACCTTGTGGGTGGAAATCACTGGTGGTTACCATGGCCGATAGACGGTTTCCTTCTGCAAAGCTGTAGCTGTCAGCCTGTGTACACGTTTGCATTAGGTTTGTGCCTGTGGTTTGCCTGGGGACCACTCATTGGGCTTTTATTTTATCTAACTTTAAGCCTCTGTTGAGGCGATATGATGCCGATCGTAAATTGTTCCTGGAGAAAGCACTTGGCTGGTTCAGAGGCTCCCGAGTATAAGGTCCAGCACCAGAGTGAGAGCCACATCTTGCATGGTGACCTAGGAGCACAGCCACCCACACAAATATACTAATGGCTCATGCAAAAGGAGCATTTGCTGATTTTTCTGCTGCACTGAGCCCATGATTTATAATCGTTCGAGTTGCAAGCTTCCACAGGTGTACTGTATAAGACTGACTCTGTCAGAGTATGAACAAATCTGACTTAGGAATGTTCTCCCAGGCTGGAGCTCGTTCATGCGTCAGGGACTTACTGCATATGAAAATGCCTGTCAGCTTTGAGGAGCCTGACTTTGTACCCTAAGGTGGTTGTTGCCTGTAGCTGCGAGGTGCCCTGTCTTTACAGAAATGGAAGCAGACCCAGAGAGAGCTGAGACTCGCTCATGGTCTTCTGATTTCCAGCAGGGGAGGAGCCTGCAGGATCCTCTCTGCTTTGCGGGGAGGCTGCTGGACCTCTGTGCTCTTGAGAACCCCCAATTCCTGTCATCCTAGATGCGCCTGATGGAGGAGGAGATTCGGGACTACCAGCGGGCTCATGATGAAGCGCTTACGAGAAAGCAGCTGCTGGAGCAAACACTGAAGGACCTAGAGCACGAGCTGGAGGCCCGGAGTCACCTCCGAGATGACCGCAGCCGGCTGGTCAAGCAGATGGAGGTCTGTGCATTGTCCTGGTGGGAACTGTGCACGTCCAGGCCGGGGACCCTGGGAATGAGAGGAACAACCCAGGAATCAGTCTGCTTGGACTTCTGCTTTTTCTTTGTCTGTTTGTTTGTTTTGTTTTCTGTTTTTTGACATAGGGTCTCACTATGTAGCCCAGGCTGGCCTCAAACGCAGGGTGCTCCTCCTATCAGCCAGTCTGCCTGATCGTCTGAAAAAGAGTAATCCGCAAAGCCAGTCGCTAACCAGAAACACACCATATACACACGTGCGTGCACACACACCCACATGCTCCAATGTCATTTAGAGACAGTTGTTTAAAAAAATAGGCTTGGACTTGAAGAGAAGTTAAAATTGTCAAGGTTTTGATAAAAGACAGTGCTCAAGGCTGGGGAGAAATGGCTTAAATTCAAAATCAGTGGAATTCCTGGTTCAGCTTTGCAAATAAACAAATTACATTTTAAAACCTCTAGGGGACGCGGCCC
>RJWT010016646.1:0-19737 GCA_004365215.1 Cuniculus paca | reverse complement strand
AAAACAAAACAAAACAATGCAAATGATATAGGATTTCAAAACAAGATGATAGTAATTTAACAATGGTCACTATATTGCATATTGTTATCTTTGAAATAGTTGCTCAGATTACAAGATACAGGCATGCAAAACAGATAAAACAATATAAGCACTCACAGTTTCTTTCCATGAACTAATAGAATTAGTAGTATAATTATCTTAGCTATCTTGCGTGTGTATAAATATATATATTTCCCTTCTTTCTTTTCTCTTTTTCCCCACCCCAGCTATTCTTTGCTTTTGAGCAGTTTCTTTTCCTTTCACAATATCTATTGTACCTTTTGAATCTTATTTACTTCTTCAGCTTCTTACACAAGGGAGAAAATAAGATGTTTACACATATGAATCTGATTTATTTCACTTCTGAGTATGGTTTGCAGTTGAATCCATTTACTTATAAAAGTCTCGAATTTATCTTTCTTTATAGCTGAGTAGTACTCCATTGCATAAAAATATCACATCTCTTTTATCCATTCCTCAGTTGATGGGAATTTGGGTTGTTTCCAAGATTTATCTATTACAAATTATGCTGCTATAAACACAGCTACACATATACCTCTGTGGTATGATGTTTTTAATTTTTCTGGGAAAATATCCAGAAGGAGAATAACTGGGTCAAATGGGACCTCTAATTCCAATTTTTTTGAGGAATCTCCACACTGATTTCCACAGTGTTCGCAGTAGTCTACACTTCCACCAACAATGGAGAAATGTTCCTTTCTCTTCACACCCCTGCCAGCATTTATTACATTACTTGATGATAATCATTTGTTCTGGAGTGAGATGGAATCTCAGTGTTGTTTTAATTTGCACTTCTCAATTGACCAATGAAGTTGAATACTTTTTCATATATATATTTGCCATTTGTATTTCTTTATCTGAGAAGTGTGTATGCATCTCAGATGCCCAATTTTGAATTGGGTCTTTGAATTTTGGGAGTCTGCTTTTTTAAAATTTTTTAAAAATTCTTTATATGTTCTAGATAAAAGTTCTTTATCTGAGTGACAGTTGTCTAAGATTTTTTTCCCCAATCTGTGGGTTTTCATTTCATTCTGTTGGTAATTTCTTTTGATGTGCAAAACTTTTTAATAAGATGAGATCCCAGTTGTTGATTCTTTGCAGTACTTCTTGTACAGTTTGTATTTTGTTCATGAACTCTTTGCCCATCCCTATGTCTTCAAGATTTCTACCTACTTTGTCTTCCAGCAGATGTAGTGTTTCTGTTTTAATATTTAGAACCTTGATCCATTTTGACCTTAGTTTAGTGCAGGGTGGTAGGTATGGGTCTAATTTTAATCTTTGCCATGTGGAAAGCCAATTTTTCCAGCACCATTTACTAAAGAGGCTATCTTTTCTCCAGTGAACTTGTTTAACCCCATTGTCAAAGATAAAGTGGCTGAGTGTGTTTGTAGTTCTGCATGCATCTTCTATTCTATTCCACTGATCTTCAGGTCTGTTTTTTTTGCCAGTACTATATTGATTTTATCACAGTAGCTTTGTAGTATAATTTCAGGTCAGGGATTGTGATGCCTCCTGCCTTACCTCTGTTGCCCAGAATTGCCTTTGCTATTTTAGGTCTTTTCTGGTTCCAATGAATTTCAGGAATGATTTCTCTAGATCTGTGAGGTATGCTAATGGTATTTTGATTGGAATTGTGTTAAATCTGTATAAAAATTTTTGAAGTGTGACCATTTTCACAATGTTTACTCTTCCTAACCAAGAGCAAGGAATATCTTTCTATTTTCTGACATGCTCTTCTATCTCCTTTTTTAGACTACTGGACTTTTAAACATATAGATCTTTTACATCCTTTGCTGGGTTGATTCCTAAGTATTTCATTTTTTTGGATACTATTGTGAAAGTTGTTACTTCCATAATTCTCTCCCAGTGAGTTTATTGTTCGTATACAGAAATGCTATTGACTTTTAAGTGATTTTGTATCCAGCTAGACTGCTGAATTTGCTTTTTAACTCTAGTAGTCTTTTCATGGAGTTTTTGGGGTCTTCTATGTAGAGTATCATGTCATCTGCAAATCATGATAATTTAACTTCTTCCTTCCCTATCCTTATTCCTTTTATTTCTCTCTCCTGTCTAATTGCTCTGGCTAGCCTTTCCAGAACTATGTTGAATACGAGTGGTGATAGTGGACATCCATGTGTTTAGGTTGAAAGCTTTCAGCTTTTGTCCATTTAGTATAACGTTGGCTGTTGGTTTGTCATAGATGGCTTTTATCAGATTGAGGTAGAGTCCATCTATTCCAAGTTTTTGTAGGGTTTTTATCATGAATGGGTGTTGGACTTTATCAAAAGCTTTTTCTGCATCAATTGAGATGATCATGGTATTTTTGTCTTTGTCTCTGTTGATGTGGTGTATTACATTTATTGATTTGCATATGTTAAACCATGCCTGCATTCCTGGGGTAAATCCCACTTGGTCATGATGTATAATATTCTTGATGATTTGCAACATTCTATTTGCCAGTATTGTATTGAGAATCTTTGCATCAATGTTCAATAGGGAGATTGGCCTATAGTACTCCTTTTTGGTTGTGTCTTTCTCTGTTTTGGTATCAGAATACTTGCCTCCAGGAATGATTTACAGGGGATTGCTTCCCTTTCAATTTCTTTGAAGAGTTTGCAGACTATTGGCATTAAATCTTCTCTAAATTTATTGTATAATTCAGCAGTGAATCCATCAGGACCTGGGCTTTTCTTTGTTGGTAAGTATTTAATCACATTTTTAATTTCAGTAGCTGATATTAGGTTATCCAAAACTGTTTTATCTTCTTGATTAAACTTTGATAATTCATGCATTTCTGGGAATTTGTCTGTTTCCTCTGTGTTTTCCACCCTATGTAAGTAAAGATTTTCAAAGTAGGTATTCATGATCTTCTGAATTTCCATGAGATCTGTAGTAACTTCAGTCTTTTCATTCCTTATTGCACAAATTTGAGGGGTTTTTTCTTTTTCTTTATAAAGTTGGTTAAAGGTTTATAAATTTTATTTATTCTTTCAAAGAACCAGCTCTTCAATTCATTAATTTATTGTATTATTTTCTTAATCTCAATTGCATTAATTTCTGCTCTGATTGTTATCATTTCCTCTCTTCTATGAGCTTTGGGCTTGACTTATTCTTCTTTTCCTAGAAGCTCGAGGTATAGCATTAGATTGTTTATTTGTGCTTGTTCTGTTTTTCTGATGTGGCAATTCATTGCTATATATTTCCCTCTTAGCACTGCTTTCCTTTCATCCCACAAGTTTCAGTATGTTGTGTTTGCATTTTCATTGAATTTCAGGTATTGCTTAATTTCTTCTTTAACATCATCTGTGTTATGGTTTGTGTCTAGGTGGCCCCCCAAGCCTCATGCAGTCATGGAGGCAGCTGAATCTAGCATTTGTGATTGGTTCATTGTCTAGTACTGGGATTAGCAGTGTGAGTGCTGCACCCACCCAGGAGTGGAGTTGGCATACAATATAACGGAGAGAAGAAGGCATTTCTCCTTCCTCTTTTGCCCTGTTCACTCTTGCCACTTGTGGGCCACCATGAATGGCTGGCCCTCAGCCATGCCACCCTATCTTGTAGCCAGCTGAGTATGGACTGAAACATCTAAGAACTGTAAGAAATAAACCTCTCCTTCCTTCACTTTGGGTGTCAGGTATTTTGTCTCAGCAACAAAAGAAGTTACCAAGACAATCTGTAACCCATTGGTTGTTCGAGAGGTTGTTATTTAATTTCCATGTGTTTATGTAGGTTTTGCAGATTTTTTTGCCATTAATTTTCAGTTTCAGTGCACTATGGTCAGACAGTATGCATGGGATAATTTCAATCCCTTTGCATTTATGTAAGCATGTTCTATGGGTTAATATATGGTGTATTTTAGAGAATGTCCCATGTGCAGCTGAGAAGAATGTGTATTCTGATGTTGTTGTGAGGAACACTCTGTAAACATCTACTAAGTCCTTTTGTTCACAGGTTTGATTCAGTTCTCTTATTTCTTTGCTGACTTTTTGTCTAGTTGATCTATCTCTTTGTGACAATGGGGTATTAAGGTCCCCTATTACAATTGTGTTATTGCATATTTGGTTTTTCATGTCTGTCAGTATTTGTCTTACATAGTTGGGTGATCCTGTATTTGGTGCATATATATTTACGATTGTTAGCTCTTTCTCTTGAATTTTTCCCCAAACAAGTACATAGTGACCTTTTTTATCTTTTTGAAACATTTTTGGTTTGAAGTTCACATTGTCTGCAAACCAAATAGCTATCTCTGCTTTTTTCTGAGTTGCTGTTGCATGAAATATTGTTTTCTGGGTTCCTGTTGCATAGACTTTAGTCTATGAGTTTCTTTTTGAGTCAGATGTGTTTCTTGTATACAGCATATTGTCGGATCCTGTTTCTTGATCCATTCTGTCAACCTATTTCTTTTAATTGATGAATTGAGGCCATTTACATTGATGAATATAACTGATATGCACTGGCTTAACTTTTTAAAGTTATTTTCCTGTTGTTGGTTTCCTGCTTTTCCCCCTTGTTTAACTGCTTGCCCTGCCTGGTGGTTTCTTTCTGTTGTTGTTCTAGAAATTGTCATTTTTGCTTTCTCTAATATGTCTTTTAGTATTTTTTCTAGGGTTGGCTTGGTAGACATGAATTTCTTCAGTTGTTCTTTGTCACAGAAGTATCTTACTTCTCCATCAACTTTGAAAGAAAGTTTTGCAGGGTACATCAATCTGGGTTGAAAGCTGTTTTCTTTCAGGGCTTGAAATACTTCACTCTAAGCTCATCTTAACTTAAGGGGTTTGTGCTGAAAAGTCTACTGTTATTCTAATGGGCTTTCCTTGATAGGTGAGTTGTGTCTTTTCTCTAACAACTTTTAGTATTCTGCTTTAATGCTGAATTTCTGGTATCTTAATTATTATATGTCTGGGTGTAGATTTATTTTGGTTATGACTGTTTGGTGTTCTATATGCCTCACTTATCTGTATATCCAATTCTTTTCCCATGTTTGGGAAATTTTCTGCTATTACTTCTGTGTATAGCTTCTTTTTCTGTCATTTGTGTTGACTCCTGCATTTTCATTGATGCGTATCAGTCTTATATTGTTTCTCTTTGAATCAACTTGAAGCTTTTGAGTTGTTATTTCATGATCCCTTGTTATTTTTAAAAGTTCTTTCCTTTCATGATCACTAGCTGTGATCTTGTCTTCAAGGTCCAATAGTCTATCGTCAGCTTCATTCCAATGCTTTCACCAGCTTTCAATGGAATTATTTTTTATTTCCTAAATATCTCTTTGAATGTGTTTCATGCATTCTATTTCTTTCCTAAATTGTTCATTCAAGGTTTACATCATTTTTCCATGCTCCTGTATTTTTTTATCTGTCTTTTCTAGCTATGCTGAGCAATTTCTTTATTAAGGTTGTCATTTCTTTCTTTACCTGAGAGATTACTTCTAATATGATTTCCTCTATAGCCTCATGAATTTCTTGTTTTTATTTCACTTGTTTTTATTTTATTTATTTTCAGGAATTTCAGGTGTAAGACTTCTAATGTCCTCTATTTCAGTGTCTCCTTTACTTGTTCCAGATGGACTGAACATTTGAGATTGTATTTTGCTTTTTTTGTTTTGTCATTTTCACCTCTTGGGTTAATATTTTGGTCTTTTCAACCTCACTAGTCTCAACTGATCATCGTTTGTGTCTTAGGGTCCTACTGTATGGGCAATGTTTGTTCAATTGCTGGGTCCCACATTGAAGGGGAGGGGTCAGTCACCTGAATTCCTCCTGCAGGGCCTGTTGGGTAAGTCCTACATTCTTCCTAGGCTGACTAGCCTAGGAGTACTGATGTAAGCCAACCTTAGCCCCTGTTGTTACTGTGGTTTTAGGCTATTCCAGGTCACCAGATCTACCTGGCTATAGTGTGTGCTTCAGCTGGGATCCTACTGTATCACTGGGGGTCTCCTAGGCCCTTTCAAGTTCATCCAGGTTGTTGGAAGGCTTTGTTGGTGCTCTCCTCAATCCCCACCCAGTGTTGACTATATTGGAGAAGGACTCAGTCACACTCTTGCCGGGCTCACCAAGGTCCTACAGCTGGAGAGGAGGGTTTGCTGCTGCTTCTGTTTACCCATGGAAGTCCTCTATTTGAGGAAGAAACTAACCACACTGTCACAGGCCCAATGAGGTCCTCTGTGTGGGTGAAGAGTTGCTGAGGCTTTCACCTGTCCATCAGGGTTCTGCAGGTGGTCCCTGTGCTGCTGAGGTCTCTTGGATGAGGGGAAGTGTTGACCAATGATCCCACCATGCTGAGGTCTCCAGGATGAAGGGAAAGGGTGACTAATGATCCCATCAGCCCCTGAGGTCTCTGGTAGAGCAGGAGGCTTTGTTAGTATTTTATTGAGGATTTTTGTGTCTATATTCATTTAGGGAGATTGGCCTGTAGTCCTCCTTTTTGGTTGGGTCTCTCTCTGGTTTTGGTATCAGAAAAATACTTGCCTCCAGGAAAGAGTTAGGGAGAATTGCTTTCCTTTCAATTTTGTTAAAGAGTTTGAGAAGTACTGGCATTAATCTTCTGTAAATTTCTTGCAGCATTCAGCTGTGAATCCATCAGGACCTAGGCTTTTCTTTGTTGATAAGTTTTTAATTATGTTTCCAATTTCATTAACTGATATTTGGTTTCTCAGAATTTTTACATCTTGATTCAGCCTTGGTAATTCATATATTTGTAGAAATCTGTGCATTTCTTCTGCATTTTCCAGCCTGTGGGAGTAAAGATTTCTGAAGCAGCTATTGATGATATTCTGAATTTCCACAGGATCTGTAATTTCACCCATTTAATTCCTCACTGCATGAATTTGAGTTTTGTTTTTCCTTTTCTTGATAAGCTTAGCTAGGGGTTTATCAGTTTTGTTTGTTCTTTCAAAGAACCAACTCTTTGATTCATTAATTCTTTGTATTGTTTTCTTAGTTTCAATTGCATTGATTTCTGCTGAGCTTTATAATTTCCTCCTTTCTTTGGGCTTTGGGCTTGACTTGCTATTCTTTTGCCAGAATCATAAGGTGTCACATTAGGTTGTATATTTGTGTTCATTCTGTTTTCCTGATATGAGAATTTACTGCTATACATTTTCCTCTTAGGGCTGCTTTCATTGCATCCCACAAGTTCCAGTATGTTATACCTGCCTTTTCATTTAATTGTAGATATTGTTTAATTTCTTCTTTAATTTATCTGTGACTCATTGGTTGTTCAGGAGGATGTTATTTAATTTACATGTGTTACATGTTTTTGCAGTTTCTTTTGCAATTAATTTCCAATTTCAGTGCACTGTGGTCAGATAATATGCATGGAATAATTTCAGTTCCTTTGCATTTACTTAAGCATGTTCTATGGGCTAGTATATGGCCTATTTTAGAGAATGTCCTGTGTACAGCTGAGAAGAGTGTGTATTCCAGTGCTGTTGGGTGGATCATGCTGTACACATCTACCAATTCCATTTGTTCACAAGTTTGATTCAGTTCTGCTATTTCTTTAATTTTTGTCTGGTTGGTCTGTCGCTTTGTGACAATGGGTGTTAAGGTCTCCCATTATAATTGTTTTATTGCTCATTTGATTTTATATGTCTATTAATATTTGTCTTATATAGTTGGGTGCTCCTGTATTTGGTGCATATAGATTAATGATTGTTATCTCTTCCTCTTGAAGTTTTCCTCTAACAAGTATGTAGTACCTTCTTTATCTCTTTAGATCATTTTTGGTTTGAAGTTCACATTGTCTGCCAACAGAGTAGCTACCCCTGCTTTTCTCTGGGTTCCTGTTGCATGGGACATTGTTTTCCACCCTTTTACTGTCAGTCTATGAGTTTCTTTTTGAGTTAAATGTGTTTCTTGTATACAGCATATTGTTGGATTTTATTTTTTATTCATTCTGCCAGTCTGTTTCTTTTGCTTGGTGAATTTAGGCCATTTACTTTGCTGGTTATAATTGATATGTATTACCATGTTATTTTCTTATCTTTGTCATTTTCTTGTTATTGGTTCCCTGCATTTCCCATCTAATTGTTTGACCTTCCTGGTCATTTCCGTGTTCTTGGAATTGTGGTCATGTGTACCTGTATCTATTTAGGGTTGGTTTGGTGGATATGAATTTCTTCAGTTGTTCTTTTTCATGGAAGTATGTTATTTTTCCACTAATTTTAAAAGATAGTATTTCAATCGGGGTTGGAGGTTGTTTTCTTTCTGTACTTGAAATTCTTCACTCCAAGCTTGACTTGAGGGTTTGTGTTGAGAAGTTAGCTGTGATTCTAATGGGCTTGCCTTGATCATTGATGTTTCTTTTCTATAACAGCTTTTAGTATTGTTTTTGTGCTGAATTTTTGGTATCTTATTATATGTGTGAGTGTAGATTTACTTTGGTTATGGCTGTTTGGACTTCTATATGCCTCACTTATCTGTATATCAGATACTCTTCCCATGATTGGGAAATTTTCTATTACTTGTGCAAATAATTTGTTATTTTTGTTGACTCTTGCTTTTTCATTGACACCTATGAAACATATTATTTTTTGTATAATCTTGGAGCTGTTGAATTGTTATTTCATGGTCCCATTATTTTTAAGAGACCTTTCATGATCACTAGCTGCGATCCTTTCTTCAAGGTCTGAAATCCTATCTTCAGTTTCATTCAAGTGGTTTTTGCCAGCTTTCAATGGAATTTTTAATTTCCTGGCTGTCTCTTTGAATTTGTTTCATGCATTTTATTTCCTTCCTGTATTGTTCTTTCAAGATTTTCAGCATTTTCCTGTTCTTACATTTTTTAACTATGTCTTCTCTAGCTATACTAAACAATTCCTTCCTTAAGGTTGTCATTTTTCTTAAACCTGAGAGATTATTTCTGATCTGATTTCCTCTATAGCCTCATGGATGTTTATTTACTTCACTTTCTTTTCAGAAATTTCAGTCATGTGTCTTCCAATTTCTTCTATGTTGATTTCTCCTGTACCTGTTCCACATGGGCTGAGGGTCTGAGATTGCATTTTGCTTTTTTATCATGTCATTTTTACCTCTTGGTTTATATTTCAGTCCTTTCAATCCCTCTAGTCTCATCAGTCCTTCATACGTGTCTCATCTGTCCTTCATGTGTGGCTGACATTCACCCAGTTGCCAAGTCCCACAGTGTAGGATAGGAGCCAGTCACCTGAATTCATTCTGCAGGGCCAGTTGAGTATGTCCTGGATGCTTCCCCAGCTGAGTAGCCTATGAGTATTGATGTGAACCAACTTTCAGCTTGTGCTGTTACCGTGGCTTCAGACTTTTCCAGGCTCCAGACCGAGCTGTCCATGCTATGCACCCCACCTGGGTCCCCACTGTGTCACTGGGAGGTTTGTAGGCCCACCAGGGTTCCCGTAGGTGGGGGGAGGCCTCACCAGCACTCTTGTATGCCTGCCTGTGGTCCTCTGTGTGGAGGAAGGGATCACTTGTGCTCACTGGCCTGCCAATGTACTCTGGGTGGAGGGAGGACTCACTCACACTCTTGCCTGCCTGCTGAGTTCTTTCAGGTGGAGGAAGGTGTTTCTGAAGCTCCTGTAGCCCACCAAGGTCCTCCAGGTTGGGAGAGGGCTCGCCCATGCTCTCTCAGGCCTTCTGAGGTCTTCTGGGTGGGGGGAGGGGTCATTGAAGCACCCACATGCTGCTGAGCTCCTCTGGGTGAGAGGAGGGATTGCTGGTGTTCTTGCTGGCCCATCAAGGTCCCCTGGGGGGGAGGGGTTGCTGAGGCTCCTGCCAACCCACTGAGGTACTGGGGGTGGTGAAGGGGTCACCACCACTCCTGCCAGCTGCTAAGCTCCTCTGGGTAGGGGGAGTGGTCACCCATGCTCCTGCCCATGGGTAAGGGTTCACCTGGACTCTCACTGGCTGCTGAGCTCCTTCAGGTAGGAGGAGGGGTCTGTCTTTGGTTACTTTTCTCTCACTTTTGAGACAAAATACCCAACATGAAGGAAGGAAAGGTTTATTTCTTACAATTCTTGGAGATTTCAGTTCATAGTCAGCTGGCTCAAGGGCAGGGTGGTGTGACAGAGTGGCAGCCATTCATGGTGGCCTGCAAGCAACAAGAGTGAACAGGGCCAAAGAAAAGGGGGAAAACATGCCTAGGTCCCTCCTTTATACTGTATGCTGGCTTCACCCCTGGGTGGGTGCAGCAGTCACACTGCTAATTCCAGTGGTAGACAACAAACCAATCACAAATGCTAGATTCAGCTGCCTCTATGACTGCATGAGGCTTGAGGGGTCACCTAGACACAAACCATAACAGGGTTCTATAATTCTAGTAGGTTTACATTTATAAGTCATTCATTGGTTTTCTATGCTTCTAAGATTCTGTTCTTCTGTTTGACTCCCAGGATTTTGACTAGGATATGTCATGGATAGTTTCTTTTCTGTTTTTTTTTTTTTTTTTTTTTTTTTTTTTTTTTTTTTTTGGTTCTACATGACTCAGTTATCTCCATGTTAAATTCTTCTCCTATATTTGTAATGTTGTGTTATTTCAGCAATTTTTTTTTTTTTGCGGCACCGGGCATTGAACTCACGACCTTGCACTTGCCGGGCAGGCACTTAGACCACTGAGCTAGATCCCCAGCCCTGGTGTTTTTGAGACAGGGTCTCACTATGCTGTTCAGGCTGGCCTTGAGCTCACTTTGTAGCCCAGGCTGGTCTCGAACTCACAATGATCCACCTGTCTCAGCCTCCCGAGTGCTGGGATTATAGGCATAAGCCACCACGCCTGGCTATTTCAGTAATTTTTTATACCATTTGTGCTCTCCTAATTTTTCCTAATTCCAATCTTAGTCTTTGCATCATCTAGCATGGATCCATTTTTCATGTTCTTTTATTGTTTTTAAGGTATCTCTCACTATTTAGTCACTGACAATAGCCTTGTCTTCTAGTTCTGACACTGTCCTCACACTGGTCAGTTCTGCTTCCTATAGTTTCAATAGAAGTTTTCATTTCCTGAATTTCTGTTTTGAGCCTTTTTATAAACTAATTCTTTCCCATGCTGTTCAATCTTTGAATCAGTTTGTTTAGCAATGCTAGCTTTTTATTAGTGTCCTCTGTAGACCTGCTGATCATTTTATTTGGCCCAATGTCTGTTTTCTTACAACTTCTGTGTTTGTCAAATGTCTTATTAATCTGCTTTACTTCCTCTGGTACCATTTTGAATATTTTCAGTGTGTAGCTTTTAGTTTCCTATCATTTGATGCCCCATGGGTCACCTTTGGCAGAGTTGGGAGATTTTTTTGAGGGAGTTTGTTGACTTGTCTTCTCCTGTCATATATATAGATAGATAGATAGATAGACAGACAGACAGACAGATAGATAGATAGATAGATAGATAGATAGATAGATAGATATAGATAGTTGCAGGGAAACTTTTTTTTTTTGAGACAGGGTCTTGGTATGTCTTGAACCCACTATGTAGCACAGACTGACCTTGAATTCACAGGCTCCTCCTGACTCTGCCCCCGAAGTGCTGGGATTACAGACCTGCACCACCATATCCAGCTTCTCTATCAATCTTATTGTTATGGTACAATGTTGACATTACAAATGCTACTTTGCTTTGAGACCAATGTTATGTCTTCCTGAAATCCAAAGATTGTATTGTACATTTCTCTATTTTGAACTTGCAACATTTTTTCAGGAATCTCTGCTTCATCCTTAAAAATAAGTCTTATCCTGGGGGTAGAATTCAGCAACACAAGTGCTGGCCTGGTAAACATGAGGTCATGAATGCGATCCCCAGTACCAAAAAAAAAAGTAGTTCTCATGCTGGTCAATTGGTTTTCTTTTAGCAAATGTAACATCAATGGGTAATTAGTGAACCAACTTTTGAATGCAACCTTTGGGTTAATTTTTGAAACAGGTTCAACGAGTGTGTTCATGGTGTCATATGGTCCATTATTGTACAAATGAAGACCTAGTGGCTGAGTTCTGGGATAAATTTCTAAATTCAGGGTGCAAAATGCCCTTGCATGTACCAGGGCATTTATTTGTATACCATATTTTGAAAGTTTATTTGGCATATATTGGAGAAAGTTTAACAACCATGAAATGATGCAAGTTGTCAATTGCCAGGTATTTGGACAGTGTATAAATTGTTTGACAGCTTGAAACAAACCTTCCAAAAAAAATAATCAAATAGCAGCTAAATTGTTGCATTTTTCTTCTTTCTTGGCAGGTCTTTTTGCCATCAAAACTTAAGCTATTTTGCTGGGGATATAGCTCAATGGCACAGTGCCTGCCTGGAAAGCATGTGAGTTCAATTCCCAGTACAAAAAGAAAAAGAATTAAGCTATTTTGAAGGAAATCAAATCAAATGTCACTATTGTTCTAAAAATCTCAGTGCCACATCTATCATTTCTCCATAAATCTTTTAGATTCTGATGATTAGAACGATACAGTATATGAAAGCTTTCATTTCCAATAGTGAAGTGTCGTGATAAATATATTTTCATTACTATTGATGCATAAGGAATGTTTTACTTGTATTTAATTATTAGTGTAGTTCAAACTATTTTGTAGCATATCATGTTACAATTTCCAATACTGAATTGCAGTGTTGGCATTCTATTCAATAGATTTCACCCCTGCCAAGAACCTAGTAACATTTCTGACCTAGTTCTAATGTTGGATCATTCAGGTATATATGACTGTTTTGTAGCATTTTGACTAGTCAAATACTTATTTACAGCACTGTTTTATTCCTCATCTGTATCAAGGTCTTTATGCTGTACTTCTCTGTCTGTCATATCTTGCTCCATCTCACTGTCACAATTTCTTTGGCTTACATGATCCAAGTCATCATCGGTAGCTGAATCACCTGATAACTCACTTTCAACCTCCTCCCAAAGTTGTAAAAGCAGATTTTCATGCAACATTGTACTGAATTGAGCAAATTCTATGAGAAAAATCAAAAGCACATTTAATAAAATAAATTATAAATATACAGAAATGTAACATATCACATAATGTGGCTAACCTGTTGACACTTTGACACATGTGCATATACCTGCTACCAAGTGGGTGAACACAAAGACTGCTTCCTGTACTCCCGCAATGCAACTACTGAGACACACAGTAGTGTACTCTTCACATGGTAACTATCAGCCTTTGCCTCTGTTCTAGGATTCAACCATCTCCATTTACCTGGTATGAGAAGTTGCAAAGTATTTGGCTCAGTACTCGGTTCTCCAGGAATGGGCCATAGTATTATTAGTGACCCCATGGCAATCCAGATATTGGCGTTCTAAGAAAACCAATTAATAGCAACAGCTATGTAACCTTGCTATGGTAAAACATCAGCATCAATCATAACGTTGAATAAAAACTAAATATTAACGAACCCTAAGGGTCAATAATATAGTATATTTAACCATAAAAAAGAGGTCTACAGTTATAGCATGAACACTAAGACAAACCAAACACTGACCTATAGTAAGTGTCTACTGAATGGAATAAATTAACCTCTACTAACAATAGAACAGTATTCAATAGCAATAGTGTAAAGTTTACTAACAATTTAGAGATCCACAAAGCTTAGTAGTTATACTAGTAAAGGTAAAGTGGTATGAGAAGGAGTGAAAAGTGAGATAGATCATATTGAGGAGTAATAGAAAATTAATAGTATTAGAGAACAGTTTCAGGAAAGAATAAACAAAAATAAAAGATAAATAGAAAACATACAGGAAATGAAGAAAAAAGTGCGTGTGTGTGTGTGTGCGTGTGTGTGTGTGTACCAGGAATCAAATTCAGTGCCTCACACTTGTCAGGCAAGTGCTGTGCCACTGAGCTATATCCCTGGCCAAAAAAACAACAACAACAACAAAAAAAAAGTTGAAAAGGGCAAAGAGACAAAGAGAAAAGAACTAAAAGAGAGGGGAAAAAAAGCATCAAAAAGCCTGAGGAAGAAAAGATAAAAAACCGAAAAATTTTAGAAAACTGAGTTAGAAAAATTTTCCTGTTATTGAATAAATGATTTCTTTCCAAGATCTGCATAATTTTCTCTGCCTAGCATAGGGCTTATGGGTTTCCGAGATGCCCTCCCTGCACCAGAGACCCCTCTGTCTATCTACCCCAGACTGTTACTATAATCCAGGCTACGGTGCATCCTTGATCCCATTGATAGAAGGGAAACAGCATCAGTCTTTTCATCTATGTTGGATGTAGCCCACAGGGTAGAGGTACGAGTAGACTGTTGGGTTAAACATTAATAATAATGAGGTCTGGTTGCTTCCTTCTCTCCCTAGGAATTGTCCTCATCCAAGATCAGCTTGGTTAGTTAGTCTTTGCCTCTACTGCCTTGTGCCAAGGGAAAGCAAAATGTAGAGCCAGCTTGGTACAACAGAATGATTGAATGTCTTGCCCTTGCATGGCATTGGGGGGCACTGTCATCACATTGGGGGAGGGTTGCCATGATGGTCTTTGTTTTAGTGTGTGAACAACTAACCCTTAGCATTATACCTTAGGTTGTGTCTCCAATGCCAGGTAAAATGTTAGCCTTCACAGTGCTAACAGGAATCTGCTGTATTGAAATGTCACCCAATGGTCTGTCTTTGGCCCAAGTGGGACTTATCCCATAGAACAGTGCTTTTCAACTTTACTTTTGTTTTTCTCTCAAAAATATAACTACTCCAAGCCAGGCACTAGACAATATTGCAGATACAAAGATCAACAAGGTAGATATCCTTTATCCTCTACATGGAGACGTTTATCACAGGAGGGAAAAAGGCAACAAAATCCAATACTTTTAGATGGTGGTAAAATAGAATAAGTATTTTGACTGACCACTGGACATAATTTCCAACATATTTTCTATCACCTGAATTCAACATTAGGGTATGAGGACTGAAAAAGATTACATTTAGTTAATACATTTGGACAGATTTGACAGATGTACATTATTGAATCTCCTAATCCAAGTGCATGATACATGTATTTAGGTCTAGTACTCCTTTCAACATAGTTATGTAGTTTTGTGTATGTTTCACATATGAGAATCTTGCTCACTTATTGAGTTCAATCACATACATTTTACTTTTCTATAGAAAATAAGATGCTATCTGGTAAAATACTTCTAATGTCCACTGAACATACCTGCTATGATTTTCCCACAGATGTCTTTTATCTGATCATGGTATTAATTTTTCTAATAACAAAAAAAAATCACACTCATTCTTAATACAACTACAATTTTTTGGTCAAAACAACTATTCCCAGTGTGCCATACCTGAAAGTCATCTTATTTTTTTATTTTTTTATTGCGGCACCGGGGATTCCACTCAAGACCTCGCACTTGCCAGGCAGGTGCTTAGGCCACTGAGCAAGATCCCCGGCCCTTGTCTTTTTGAGACAGGGTCTCACTATGTCCTTCAGGCTGGCCTTGAGCTCACTTTGTAGCCCAGGCTGGTCTCAAACTCGCAACGATCCTCCTGTCTCAGCCTCCCGAGTGCTGGGATTACAGGTGTGAGCCACCATGCCCAGCTGAAAGTCATCTTATTAACCATGGTGTTACCTTACACAAGTAACAGTCAGAAGCCACAGTATGGCTGAGTGTGGGCTACTACTACATAATAATTTTCACTCTCAGCATGCACATTATTTCTAAAACCACACAAGTCAAACCACAGTGGAAAATTCAGCTGATCTGAAGAGAAACAGCAAGATAATATTCTGCAAGGTTTTCTATTTTGGCATGCACTAATGTGGCCTATATTTCTAATGCTTCTTCAACCCACATAATTAAGGGAAAATTATGCAAAACTCTTTGTGTCTGTTTCTCTCTCTGCATTGTATGATGGCTAAAATGGGTAATGTGGTATATTCAATACTTCTTGCAATATTGTACTCTGCATAGAAGTATTAGAAATTCTAGCAGTTGGATCTCAGAGTAAGAGTTTTCCTCTGGTTCTACACTGAATTTCACAGGCAGGCTCTAAATATTGGTGAGATATATTAAACATCTCATAGAACTTAAAGTTTGCTCCTTTTTCAATATGAAAATGAACCTCTGAGTACTCTGAAGATCTTTACCCACTCATTTTCTGAGAATTACTTAGGTTGGGGAATAAACATTACCTATGAAAGTAACCTGTTAAACATTACACACAAATGCATGCATGTACTCCAGGTATACCCTAGGGATTGTCAGTACAGGGCTAGGGAAAGTCTGCTGAGATGACTCAACCTTGAGGCAAGTAATTTAAATGAGATTATTTGTCCACACCACTACAGGTGAGAAAATTTCCACTTTGGAGGCCTCTGTGAATCACTGATAATGTGATGAGGGTAACCACAGGTGGGCTTACTGCTAATACTTGAGTTTCCTGGTGGCAGCATGCTTAATATTCCATCTGCAGCCCAGACCCCAGGTCAGTTCATGGAGTACAAAAGCTGGGTAGCCCAGTTTTGCTCTAAAATCTGGCCTGGCATGTGAGTTGACAGCCTAGTCTAGTCTGCCCACATCATCCTTTCCTTAGCCCTTTTAATGTGAGGTGGCCATTCCTCTGTTTATTTTTTTTTCTCTGTGAATCTCTTCCCTCTCCTTCCCTTCAGCAGTCTTACTGGACCAATAATGAACCAACTGAATATTTATTTCCTGATTTCTAAAAAGTTGGTCAGTTAAATACAATTCCTCTTAAAGAATATTTTTTTTAAGTTTTCTAAACCCTCAATTTATACTCTCTGTAGAAAAATCATTTTTTAAAGGCTCTGAATAACTTCTTAGGAGATACCCTACCAAATATTTCTATAAACCCACTGCAGTGTTTTGTTTTTTCCTTCAAAGAAGTGGAAGTAACTGCAGATAAACCACCCCCACATTCTGAGTGGTATGATTTGAAAATGCAAACTGGTTAAATGACCTATTTTACTTGTTACTATTGGGCTTATTATGTGGATGATCTTATTTATATACCTAAATATAAACAGAATAAGATGAAGTCATTTTCAGATATTTTTTGGAGGGGAGTGATCTTTCTGATGTATTAAATATCTTTGGCAATTAGTCCACCAACTGTAAGCCAGCTTCCCGAGATAGCAGTAGGCAAAGCAGTCTTCTGGTAGAGCCCTGAGGCACTGTTATGGGCATCAGAAACTGATGTTTTCTCAGGACACTTTCAGTTAGTATACAGAAACCTTTTTTATACCCTTGCTCTCTTCCCTGGGGATGGGTCTATCTAGGTAGCCTGTGCATCACAGCCCAAATGAGGTCAGCAGCTTTCCCTGAAGGGCAGAAAGTCCTCAGAGTGTAGATCCAGGTCCAGAACATTTCCTAAGAGAGTTTACAAAAAGTCCTTTTTAAGTCTTAGGAAGAAAAAGTGGCTAGCACACAGCCTAGGAGGTTGAGCAGAAGTATCACAAATTCAAGCCCAGCCTCAATAGCTTAGTAACTTAGTGAGAACCTAATTAAAAGTGGGGAGGGGGACTGGAGATATTCAATATGAATTTCAGGCCCTGGGTTCAATCCCTACTACCACAAGGAAAAAGCAGTTCCAGTGCCATCTCATTCCCCGTTTATAGTACCAAGGCTCCTGAGAAACTAGTCTAGCTCCCTGGCATATCAGCACCAGGTTGCCAAGGGCACAGCAGGTTGAGAAGACCACTATTCACAGGAGAATGAATGTTTACCTTTCATCTATTATGTTTTATTTGCTATTTCACTTAAAAACATGTTTTAAATACATAAAAGTTTAAAAATTATTTTCTCTGACTCATTTTAACGATGAATTTGACATATAACTTAACTGAATATTTTGGTCATTATCTAGGGAATGTCTGGACATTGAAAAATATTTGGTTCTAAGGTAATGTGTAGGTCAATGAAGACTTTCAGACATTCATTCACTGTAACTCATCTTTATTACATAGCAGCCCTCCTCCACTGATACAGAGAACAACAAAACAAAATGAGTCATGCTTCAGTTTTTGATAAGAGTTCCATCTCAAAGCTTACTGGTGTGTCTGTGGGTTAGCATTCATTCCCACAGGACCTTATGTGTGGGGAGATGGAGGACTGGGCAGCTCCTGCCACCCCACATTCATCACTCCTGATGTGCCACCTCAGTTTGGATGCTTTGCAGACCAGGCATGGACAGCTAGGTGGCTATAAGAGGCTTTCCCCAAAAATTTATTTAAATCCAACTAAAGACTCCTAAATTGTGAGGCATCACAGCAAGTGGCACAATGCACACCATATTCAAGTACCTCGAGCAGAAGCTCCTGGCACAAGAAGGCCTGGCCTCCAGAAGACATGCCGCTAGCAAGATGCAGAGCTCACAGACTCCATTGGAATCAGACCCCTTCCTCTGCTTTTCTTCTGTTCTCCCTCACTCACTTCTTTGTTTTTTTGTTTTGTTTTGTTTTGTTTTTTTAATGCTGTTTTTGAGACAGGGTCTCCCTATGCAGTTCAGGCTGGCCTTGAGTTCACTGTGTAGCTTGGGCTGGTCTTGAACTCGTGATGATCTTCCTGCTCAGCCTCCCGAGTGCTGGGATTACAAGCATGCACCACCATGCCCAGCTGTCTCTTATTCTTTAAAAAGAATAAAATTATATAAAGCAATAATTATGACAGCAACTTCTTGGGTTTGTAACATATACACATATAATAAGCATAATAAAAACAAGGGAAGGAGGGCTATTGCTACATGAAGAAAGGCTTCTAATCTCACTGTAAACAAGCTAGTACAAATTCAAGTTATTCTGATAAACTGAGAAATACACTGCAAGCCATAAAGGAACCATTAAAAAAAAAACTTTAAAATTATAATGAAAAAAATAATTTAAGGAATTAAAATTGTTAAATTAGAAAATATTCACCTAATGCAAATGAAAGTAGTAAAGTAGGGGCAAAGCTATGAAACATATAAAAACAAAAACTAAAATTGTAGACCTCAATCCAACTATATGAATAACACAATAGTAAATGGATTAAGTGTAGTTAAAAGAATTTTTAACATATCCAACTATATACCATCTACAAGAGACAACTTGAAATTCAAAACTTAAATACACTGAAAAAATAAGGGATATCACACAAACAGGTGCCATAAGAACAAGGATGACTAGATTAATACCAGACAAAATGGACTTTAAAAAATTACTATAGACAATGATAGAAAGGCCAATCCTACAGGAAGATACAATTATACACATATGTACATAACTAAAGTTCCAAAATATACATGAAAAATATCAGAATTGAAGGAAGAAATATACGTGATTTTCAATGATTGATGAAGTAACAACTAGGAATAAGATCGGAAAAAAAGAAAAAAGAAAAAGAAAAAAAACCCAGACTTGTACAACACTACAAACTAACTAGATCTAAAAACAAAAACAAAAACCATGTAACAGTCCATCCGATAACAGCAGAATACACATTTTTCTTAAGTGCAGAGAAAATATGCTCCAAATACAAATCAAAGCCACAAGAGAATACCACATTATTCACCAGCAGAATTCTTGTATCTAGAAAGAGGGACAATAAAGAGTGCTGGTGAGAAAATGGAGAAATTGGAAGCTTTAGGTATTGCTGATGATGAAAAATGGGGGAACATCAAAGATGGTAGAACACTAAGCAGCAGAATAAACAGCCTGAGAGAAACAGTTCAGATGCTGGAATACAACATCATGGAGAGGACAAGAAGGAGGTGGGTCCCCT
>RJWT010016645.1:0-19744 GCA_004365215.1 Cuniculus paca | reverse complement strand
ATGAAAATGATACAGGACTTAAAATAAGACCATAGGGAATCAATAATGGCTACCACCCTCAGAAGGAGACCCCCCCCCCAGATGCCACACCATATACCACTATCTTCTGAACAGATGATCAGACCACTGGCCCTAGACCTGCAAGGTCAGTAAAACACCAAAACACCACAAGCATCCAATTGCATTTCACCTCAATAGCTATCATCACAGCCTGTGTTTCTCTTGATCAGCCACTGGCTTACGGGGGGTGGGGGTGGGGATTGGTACTTCTTGTTTGCCAGCCTGAGAGCCGGAAGGGGCATGGATCTGGTTGTTCCCCTGCCACCACGGGTCTGCTCATGGCACTGGTTCACTGGCAGACCTTGCTTCCTGGTGGGGCCTTGTTCTCTCCCCCCACAGTCTGCAAATGATGCTGACTCATAGGGAAAGGCTTGGGTCTGGATGTCCCCACTCTGGCAGCAACCCATGCATGGCACTAGTTCTGGGGTAGAGGGAATTGTTCTCTCCCCTGCAGTCCGAGAATGGCACTGACTCACGGGGAAAGGCTTGGGTCTGGCTGTCCCCACTCCAGCAGCAGCCTGCACATGGCCTTTTTTGGTCCCCGCCCCTCAGCACTGGGGATTGAACTCATGACCTTGCACTTGCCAGGCAGGTGCTTAGGCCACTGAGCTAGATCCCCAGCCCTTGTCTTTTTGAGACAGGGTCTCACTACGCAGTTCAGGCTGGTCTCAAGCTCACTTTGTAGCCCAGGCTGGTCTCAAACTTGCAACCATCCTCCTGCCTCCGCCTCCCAAGTGCTGGGATTATACACCTGTTTTAAAGATAAGGAAACCAAAGTTTAGAGAGGCACTGCTGCTAAAGAGTATTTTATTTTGTTTTAGTTTGGTTTTTTGAGACACAGTCTCACTATACACTCCAGGATGGCCTTGAACTAACTATACAGCCCAGGCTGGTGTCAAACTTGCAGCTATCCGCTAGCTTCAGCCACCTGTGGTACATGAGCCACCATAACTAGCATTTTTTAAACCAACAACCAAGCCAAAAAAAAAATCTTTTAAAGTAACCCCTAATTTAAACCAAAACCATAAACCCACTATAGAACTGAAATGCCCCTTAAGAGAGTCCCCAGTTCCTAAGTGTAACCTGACAGTGTTTGGAGAACTGTTGTGCACTTACAAAATGACACTGTTGACCCACTCAACAGTTCCTTGCGCCCTCTCACCTGGCATGTCCCTCCCTGCCCCTTGGTATCATCCTGTTTCTTCCCAGGGGCCCTGATCTGAGTTCTCTAAGGGAGGCAAGGCATGGTTCTCGACTGGCCCGAGCCTGCCAGAGCTACTCATTCCTGGCTATCTGAATGGTTGTTTAGATAAAGATAGTGATGTGATTGGCACCAGTGAGATATGAGAGAAGACTGCAAGGGTGTTTGTAGGAAGATTTTCCTCATTTTCACAAAGAGACACATAAGAGGGATATTTACTTTTTTCTTTCATGGATGCCTTTCTAAAAGTATGTGATGCTGCAGCTCTTGGATAACTGTTATCAGGCAGTTCCTTTAGAAATGGCTCACCAATAAAACTTATTCCAGGTCCTTCTTGCCTTAAACAAAGAATTGGATGAGACAAGCCAAAAATGGTGCCAAAAGTTTATTTGAGAAGTGAGTGGTGAAGGGATAAGGGAAAAATGGTTCTGCAAAACAAACTTGGGCTGAACAAAGAAACAATAAAAGGGAGAATAAAAGTGTACCCTGATCTACAAGACACAGAGTGGGATACTATGAAGAGTCCTGATAGTGGGCTTCTTGTGGCATCTGTGTCCTTATATGTCGTCCATGTCTTGAGGGAAACCTCAAGAAGGCCCATATATGGTGTTGCAGGAAATATCTGGCACTGTCCTAGAACTGACTGGTCCTGCTTATCTTCCCAGCCAGCTTTGCTATGCCCTACCTCCTATATCATAACCATGAGGGAACAAGATTGAAGACAAGAGTCATTCACTGAATGTGGCAGAGTAGAAGGATGGAGAGAACCTAAGTCCTTGATTATGTCATGGAACTTCTGAGCTAAGACCAGAATTCTCCTCACCCCCAGACTTTCCATTTTGAGAGACAGAATTAAAAACAATTCTTTTTTTTTTTTTTGTCTTTTCAAAACAGGGTCTCACTATGCAGTACAGGTTGGCCTTGAGCTTACTTTGTAGCTCATGCTGGTCCAAACTCACAACAGTCCTCCTGACTCAGCCTCCCACGTGCTGGGATTACAGGTGCGTGCCACCACGCCTGGCTAAGGATTCTTATTTTAAAGCAATCTGCAATGGGTTTTCTATTTCTCTTATGGTAAAAATGATCCTCACTGATACATATTCAACTTCCCAAACAATCTGCGAATGTTCTTGATCTTATCATTTCCCCCAGAAATGTGGTTCATTCTCCTACCTTATGCCTCATATTTAGGTAAAACCTGGATTCCAGCAAATTTCTGTCAAGTTCAAAGCCTGGAAACATCATTTGGAGATGCAGGATTACGGACCCTTTGGTGGTGATATCGACAAATCTGCCTCCAAACTTGAGCTTCATGAGGATTCAGAAGATGAAAGGAAAAGTGTCTGGTAGCATTAAGCAGGAAGGCAAAACAGTACTAAGAAGGGAGGCAGATGAGTAACTAGCAAGTTGAAACATGAGACAGTAATGCCCAGTGTTTCTTGTTTATTTATGAACTGATTTGCCTACTCAAAAATTGCTATATTATAATATCTTAAAAGCAAAGAAAATATGAGTCAAGAATGCTTATACAACTTTCCTTTTTAAACTAACAGGGAACAGTATAACTGTCAAAAAGCATAAGTCAGGTTAATTTTTTTAAAACATAGTAAAGCTGGGAATGGTGGTGCATACCTGTAATCCCAGCTACTCAGAAAGCTGAGGAAAAAGAATCACAAGTCAAAGCCAGCTCAAGAAACTTAGCAAGAGTCTTTGTCAAAAAATAAAATAAAAAGGCCTACAGTGGTGTGGCTCAGGAGTGGAGCACTTGCCTAGTGTGTGCAAGGCCTTCAGTTCAATCCCCAGTACCCACCCCCCCGCAAAGTATGAATGAAATAACCCCAAACAAAGGTATTCTATAAGCCCCCAAATTAATCACATATAAGTGTTTATATATAAATATAGGAAGACATGCAAGCTATAGTAAGTGAAAAAGTTGCAGAAATATCTGTAATGCAGAGGTAAGCAATGGTCCAGATTTTCCAGACCTGAAGAGATTTCTGGCATGTGGGAGACTTTCAGTTTTAAGATCTGGAAAGTTCCATGCAAAGGGGCATAAAATGATCAATGCGGGTAATGAGATTCCATTTCTATAATAATAACAAAACATGGATTCTGTCAACGAAGATGTCTTTAATGCAAAATGCAGGGAGCCCTGGTTTACTTGACGTAAGCAGTGAGGATGTTTGCCATCACACCCTTACAAGAAGCCTAGATTCAACAAGTCAGCTTGGTTTTCTGGCTCACTCCCACATAGATTGTGCTGTGGTTCTTGGTGGACAATTCAAATAAACCACTAGCAAAGGAAGAGGGGCTGCCTCTCCCTGGGGGTAGAGCAGCTTTCCTAAAGCCCCCAGCCAATTTATTCTTGAATTTCATTGGCCAGAATGGGATCATGTGACATTTCCTAAACCAGCTTGTGACACAAGAAATAGCTTCCATTTCCTGAACAAAATGGGACTGTTTTGAAAAGAATAAGAGTATATACTGTCTCCTCATCCTCCTTTTTTTTTTTTTTTCTTTCTTTGCAGCACCAGGGGTTGAACTCACGACCTTGCACTTGCCAGGCAGGCACTTAGGCCACTGAGCTAAATCCCTGACCCTTGTCTTTTTGAGACAGGGTCTCACTATGCCGTTCAGGCTGGCCTTGAGCTCACTTTGTAGCCCAGGCTGGTCTCGAACTCACAGCGATCCGCCGGTCTCAGCCTCCCAAGTGCTGGGATTACAGGCGTGCACCACCAGGCCGGCTGTTTTGTTTTGCTTTCTTTTGTTTCCAGCACTAGGGATCGAACTCACAACCTCACACTTGCCAGGCAGGCGCTAGGCTGCTAAGCTAAATCCCTGGCAATATTTTGTTTTTTTGAAACAGGGTCTCACTTTTTAGTCCAGCTGCCCTCAAACTCAATAATCCTCCTGCCTCAGCCTCCTAAGTGCTGGGATTACAGATGTGTAGTCACTGTTCCTCAGTATGTATTTTTACATAATAAAAATATATGTGCATTGTAGAACTGCAAGAATATAAACAAGGCCAACTGTTTTCAGTGAAAGTAGACTTGTGCTGGCTAAGATATAAATGTTTGTGGTTTAAAAAAGCATTTTATGATAAACTTGTGTTACTTTTGTAAGTAACAGGCTTTATTTTTACACTTAAAATTGAAGTCATGTGCAGGGGATATAGCTCAGTGGTACAGGTACCCGTCTGGCAAGCACAAGGTCCCCAGTTTGATTCACAATACCTAAAAAAAAAAAAAAAAAAGTGAAGTCATGTAGGATTTAGGGGAGGAAAAGGGAATTAGTTTTACTCAGGACGTGGACCAGTGCTGATTCAATATTGAAATTCTTGTGATTATGGCAGAAAGAGGCCATCAGCTATAGCAAAAGCTCTATTAATGTAAATAAAGATTTTGCAAGATGTCTTTTTTGTTTTTAGGTCAGATCATGTGTTGTTAAAAATGATATGAAAATGCCAAAACAATGAAGCAGTTACTAAAATGATTCAGATGAAGAAGTTTTCATTATTTTTAGACAACTTTTATCCAGGAAGTGTAGAATGTGTTACTATTTATTCATCTGGAACTTGGAAGTGATAAATTAGTAGTCCTAAGTAAGAGAGTAGATTTGGAGCTGAGCTACATAAATAGATTTTTAAATTTAAAATTAATTTTTTGGGCCAGGGACTTAGCAGCATAAGCGCCTGCCTGACAAGCCCAAGGTCATGAATTTTGATCCCCGGTACCAAAATAAATAAATAAATAAATGTAAATAAAATTAAATTAATTTTTTTTTAATCTAAGAGAGTGAATGTTTTTAAAACCTTGAAGTAAGTTTTAGGTTTTCTTAATGTAAAATAGAGCTGTCACTTGAAAGAGTTTATTTCTATGACTTAGGTCATTGTTTCCTTAACTGTGATCAGAAGAACTTTAATATGTGTTCTGTGAAAATAATTGATGCTAATTCTGTTTTTTCTACCAATAATTTTTTTTTTTTTTTTTTTTTTTTGCGGCACCGGGGATTGAACTCACGACCTTGCGCTTGCCGGGCAGGCACTTTGACCGCTGAGCTAGATCCCCAGCCCTCTACCAATAATTATTGTATAAAAGCACATATATTTTTTTAAAAAGTTCAATTCAATATATATTTTCATCTTAATCATTTAATAATCTGTCTTTTACAGAAAGAGCTGAGACAGTTCCTGGAGGCAGGGGCAGCACTTTCCAGCAGCAGCAGCAGCAGCCCCTGACCACTGCCCACACAGCACCGTCTCCTGCATCCCGGACCAGGGCAATCACCGCTCTGTGCTGGATTCCCAAAGGATAAGACGAGTTGTCGTAGCTCCCTGTCAGTGGGCGTAAGGGGACAGTCACTAAATGCTTTCAGAAAGGTGTTCTTTTCCTTGTTTGTACCCTTTGCCTTTTCTCTTGTCCTCCTTCCTCCTGCCTGAGACACATACTTGATGACCGTAAGGATGTTAAGGACAGAGGCCAGGGATCCAGATGAAGCTGGGGTCCTTAAAGACATCACTGAGTTGCCACACCAGCCCTGGCCTGCTTACCTATAAATTGTTTGCTATGGGAAAACAGATGCCCTAATTAAGTAACCCATTGTTGTCAAGTTCCTATGATAAGCGGGCAAGGCAATCGGAATGTACATCTGTGTACATTATCCATCGACTGACCGCCATCTGTGTCACATAGTTTCAGCACAAGTCCATGACATTAAGCAGTATCTTTTAATATTAAATGACGATACAACACTAGCCAGTTTTCCTGAGATGCATGGTTGATATAAGAAAACTTTAGGCCACTGTGTTCTCTCTTGCACCAATGGCCTGCCTTCATGCTGTAGGGTGTCCTTCTTTTCCTACTTTTACTGGCAGAGCCTGTTTCTTTTCCTATCTTTAATAAAACTTTGCTGCCATTTAAAAAAAGAAAAGGAAGCTTTATATAAAGAGAAGGAAGATAGATAGATAGATAGATAGATAGATAGATAGATAGATAGATAGATCGATCGATCTTAGGGTCCAAAATAATATCTGAGCCGAACACAAATTTAGAGTACGTACTTTAAAAATGAAGATGGCCAGGTGTGATGGAGCATGCCTGTAGTCCCAGCACCCAGGAGGCTGACGCAGGAGGATCACTATGAATTCAAGCTCACCCCGAGCCCTGTAGTGAGTTCAAGGCCAGCCTGGACTACATAACAAGACCCTGTTTCAAAATCAATCAATCAATCAATAAATAAATAAAAGATGAGCGATCTGAACTTTAACTTTGTAAAGAAAAAAAATCTAGATGTAAAATGCCCAAGATGAAACCAGGTACATATTTAGAATAACCTACTTATTTAAGAGACACAGAAATCACAAGGCATACATCTCCTATTCTTCCCATTTTAACAGTGTAAATGGGAAAATACAGACCCCAGGCTCTCTGCACCAAGTGATTTTAAAACATACTAAGTATTTGAAACATAAATATACAAAAGACACCAAGTATATTTTAGAAAACTTAAAACAAATATATAAAGAACACAAAATATATTAAAACTATTTTTAAAGTCTTATAAGTTCATTATTTCATCTTGGGCAACTTACATCCAAAAGTTTTATGTGAAATACAAGAGGTTTTACTTTAATGATTTCACTTAAGGAGATTCACGTGCACCACTCCTTTCCCCTACTTTTTTAACGCAAGTTTACGTATTGCATACACATGTCTGCTGATATATAGTCAACATTTTATCATTTTTAGTATTCCATGGTCAAGGTTAAGTAACTGAAGGAAATACCACCCTAAACTGGGAGACTTTTAATCTAGACCAAAAATGTTTTAAGCACAGTTTAAAAATATGGTTAGTATGTAATAGGAAATCCAAGCTAATATTCATAAGGAAAATCTATTCTTTGTCACTCCATTTGTCCTCCTGTTCTGTTTTGTTTTTTTAATTCATAAAAATGTCAGCTTATGAAAGTAAGTCACGTTCATTGAGAGAAATTCAGACAATGTAGAAGTGGCTAAAGCCCTTCCTTGCTGAGTTGTGACCGCCTCAAGGGTAAGCAGTGCCTGCCTGTTTTATCTGCCTTAGTCTCTCCAGTTCCTGACCCTGCACACAGTAGGTGATCCACATGCCAGCACCCACCTCCTTCCTCTTCTCAGAGACCAGTCACGGTATTGCCTGCAGATCTCTCCTATGCAGTGTTAAACTTTTTAATTTTGGAATATTCTCGGATTTGAATAAAACTTGCCAAAATAATACATCTTCTAAATAGTGATGTCCACTTTCCTCTATCGTTGACATTTTATGATAGTTTGCTACATCTGTCACAGTTAATAAGCCAATGTTAATACATTATTATTAGTAACTAAATTCCATACTTCATTCAGATTTCCTTATTTCTACTAATAGCCTTTTCTGTTCTAAAATCCTATCCAGGCTAGTTTTTTCTATATAGCTGTCATGTCTTCTTAGGCTTGTCTTACCTGTGACAGTATCAGACTTTTCTTTCTTTTTTTTTTTTTTTTTTTTTTTTTTTTTTTTTTTTTTTTTTTTTTTTTTTTTTTTTTTTTTTTTTTTTTTTTTTTTTTTTTTTTTTTTTTTTTTTTTTTTTGTGGCGCCAGGGATTGAACTCATGACCTCGCGCTTGCCGGACAGGCACTTGGGCCACTGAGCCAAATCCCCGGCCCTTCAGACTTTTCTTGTATTTGATGACCTTTAAAGTTTTGGGTAAAGAATATATATTATGCAGGACACTCTTCCATTGGGATTTTTGTGCTGTTTCAATCATGACTAGACAAGAATTACAGGTTTGGGGGAGGAAAACAATAGAAGTGGCATGCTATTCATATCAGATCGTATAAAGAGTTTGTAGTATCATCATGACTCATCATTATTTAAATTGACCTTACCTCCTGTGTAGATGTAGTCATTTCTCACATACTGCTAAATGAGTTCCCTCTGCTTTTCATGTCAAGATAAGGATCTGGGAAGGCCAGGAAATGTCACTCATTGGTAGAGCGCATGTTTAGCATGCTCAAGGCCCTGAGTTCCATCCTTAGCACCAAAAATAATAATAATAATAATTAAATAAAGATCTAATTTTAATTATAATAATCAATGTCCCCAGTTAACATGGACTTGGACAGTCCAAACACAGAGATGATTAAAGAGAAACCCATGTGACCGTCACATTGGCCCGGAGAGTACAGGAGGAGGGTGTAGGGTAGAGAGGAGTCAGGAGAACCTGCCCACTTCTGCCTCCTGCCAAACCCACAAGCGATATTTGCCAAGGCCCAAGGTCAGCTGCCAAGCAGACCAAATGCCTGGTCCTCTTCCTGCTGACTAGTGATGACTTTCCATGGCATAGCTCAGAGCTCTGAACGCCCTCTGGCCTGCACATGCCTTCCCACGGATGGTGACTCACTCCCCAGCATGCACAGCAGTAGCAGCAGCAGTAGCAGCAGCAACAAGAGTCCAGGAAAGCTGGGCCAGAATACAAGGGAAGGAAAAGGAAAACTAAGACTCAGATCTGAACAATTTCCCAGAAAATGTCTAATCTTCTCCCCATGACAAGGCAAGCTTTTGCTTGGATTCTTCCTTGTACTATTCAAATATGTCATGAAAAGAATTCAAATTCTTTCTCCTAAGATGGAATTAGGATTTGGTACA
This sequence comes from Cuniculus paca, assembly GCA_004365215.1. Taxonomy (NCBI): domain Eukaryota; kingdom Metazoa; phylum Chordata; class Mammalia; order Rodentia; family Cuniculidae; genus Cuniculus; species Cuniculus paca. The sequence continues at coordinate 10,821 of RJWT010016645.1, read as the reverse complement.
TGTGCTGCTGAAGTAAGCACAGAATTAGGATTTGGAATAGTTTACTTTTTCTTTATTAACCAGTTCACAATACTGAAGTAGATCACACAAAAAAATGATAAAAGCATATTGTATAATTATTATTTCAGTTAACATTTATTAAGAATTTTACAGCATATTAGGAACTATACAAATTATTCTATCTCTCTAGGTCATTTGATTCTCCACAACCCTATGAAACTGTTAGTCACATTTTGTAAAAGATAAAATGAGGTACAGAAAACTTAAGCAACTTGCTCAAGATCATGTAACTTGTAACAGAATAGATACAGATATAGATATAGATATAGATATAGATATAGATATAGATATAGATATAGATATAGATAGATACAGACTTCTCACTCCATACAGATGTACATTCAACCAACCTCTACACAATACTACTACGTCATTTAACAGACCACTAAACCATACTGCAGCACCAATCACCCTATTATATATTGCTATGGCATTCAACAAACTACTAGTTTTTACTGCTACACCACTCGAAAAGTAAACACACCATAACTATACTGTTTAATGAAACACCACACCATACAGCTACTCAGCAACAAAGCAGTAGGATCAATACACTATAGCGCTGCACAGTGCAGGAAACCACTACGCCATGCCCCACGGTGTTAACAAACCTCCGAATCATACGTCACACATCACACACCACACCTATGTGGGAGCATATATCCACAGTGCCCCCAGCAACTTACAAAGTGCTGAGATAGAAACATGAATGAGATAGGGTCCCAGCAAAAGGGTCTCACTAATGGTTCCCTGATCCCCAAGAAATGCAGAGGAGCCACAAGTTGCCACATGGCCAGAAGCAGCTTCAGTGGCTGGGCAAGCTTACTGCATAGAAGAGACTCTCACTAGGGTAAAGAACTTCAGCCTTTAGAGACTTTGAGACTAAAAGAAATGGCATAGAACATGACCATGATCCAAAATAACCAACCATATTCTGTCCAAGTCCCTCAGAAAAGACCTCCAACCATAAGAATGAAGGATAGGCCAGTCAGAACAGCAATAGCTACAGACATCAGGAGGCTGGACATTAGCCATGAGACAGCCTTCAGAGATAGAGGAGCAGGCACCCAAGGGACCGCTACATTACCACAGTGTCACCTAGGCACCTGTTCTACACCATCATGAGGAAACTAGGAGGAGGACCAGTGAGTGCGTTTTCAGCATCCATGGAATGCTATTACACATGGAAAAGAACGCTGGATATTCATGCTTTCATTATTATTGAATTAGTTATAAACCTATACACTTAACTCTTTCCTAAAGACTGTAAGCTCAAAGCGTGGGTTTTATTTATTTATTTCTAGATCTAGTAATTTCTTTGGTTAAAAACTGTACATCTTATTTATTTGCAATAAGCTTATATAATTGATGGATTAATTTCCCCCCTAGACATTTAACACATTTAAAAACTTGATTAATTAAATTCCTTTAGCAATTCCAAAACACAGGGACACATAAAATATCTGAATTCTTCTAAGAGCTTCAATTACCAAAAGCTGACTTATAAAACTAGCAAGTAAAATCTTCCCAATTATTCAAGTGGCTCATAAATCTAGGAAAGCAGATTGATAAATTTAATAAATAAGCCAGTTTATTTCCATCACTTAAAACATCCTAAAGAAACTGTATGAGGGGCTGGGGATTTAGCTCAGTGGCCTACGCGCCTGCCTGCCAAGTGCAAGATCATGAGTTGAATCCTCAGTGCCGCAAAAAAAATAAAAAAAGAAAGAAACTCTATGAGCAGCACAGGAATTTAAAAGCTTGTTACTGTACTTATATAAACACAATTCCACTAGGTTGTCAATGCTGTTGATTCATTACTTCATCCTGAAGGATTAAGTTACCCATGGAACCAAAGGGGACAGCACTGTCACCTTAGGCTTGTTTCAACACCTGGTTTGTTAACACCAGATACTGAAGCTTCCCAGGGCTCAGTCTTTGAACTCTGCATCATCTCTGCGCTCACTCTGCAGCCATTCCATCCCGTCCGTCTGTGGCTTTAAACACCATCTCTGTACTGAGGACTGCGCACTGCACATCCTAGCTCCGTTAAATGTTAGCATTACCCATCCATATTTCTGTTCTCCCTCTCCCAGGCACACAGTCGAATTTTACTTCCTCAAGCCCTTGAGGTTAGCTGTGGCCATGTGACTGACTTTGGTCAAGGAATCATGAGTGGAAGTTACGGGCTAAGTCAAAGTGAATGCATTTTGTTGCTGGTATGAGACTCCAGCTCTTCCACTTGTTGCAGCAATCATTCGGGCAACAGAGCCTCTCTTAGTCTGTATCCCGAGGGGAAATAAGCTGTGCAGAGCCCTACACGTTAGAAAGAAATTGTTAATTCAGCGGGACTTTGCAGTTGTTTGTCTCTGCAGCCCAACCTCACCCAACCTCACACCTGTCAGCGCAGACCTCTGCCCTCTGCTCTAGAAACAGATCTCAGGGGTCAGCTCTGCGTCACTGCTCTTAGATGGCAGGGTGGACACTTCAGACCTAACAGATTCACTGCTGAATTTTTTATCCCCCGCCCCCAATCCCTGCTCCACTCAACCTCTCTCATTTTAGCCCAAATGTCATTTCCATCCTCCTAATTGTTCAAACCCAAAACCTTGTGTCATTCTAGTCTTTAGCCTCTTTCTCTCATGTCTCATAACCAATTCTTTGGCAAATCCCTGTGGCTCTGCCTTCCAAATACATCTCACGGTCTCCCGTGCCACCACCCCAGCCGCACTCACCTCCTTCTCTTGCTTGGATAATCATAGTGGCCTGCTCCCAGGACTTCACGTCTAGCCTGTTTCCTCTTGCAGTCTTATTCTTTCCTAATCAGTCAAGCAGACCCAAAAACTCACCACTACACTCACAGCAAAAGCCAAGACCTACAAAGTCCTCTCCACAGCTCATTCCTCTGCCTTGCTCCATTTCACTTTAACTACGCTGGCCTCCTTACTATTCCCTGAACACATCAAGCACTAGTTCAAGTTAGGGCTTTTGCACTAGCTAGTCTCTGGAACAGTCTTCCCCCAGATACCCATTTGCTTAAACCCTCATCTCCTCCTAGTTTTTGCTCAAGTCTTACTTTCACAGTGAAATCTATTCCAATTCTAAATTTAAAAAAGCAAACTTCTCATTTTAGGCTCTCCTACTCTATTTTTTTTTTCTTCATAGCAAGTACTTTTTTTCTGACCTATGACATGATCTATTTCTTTATTAAGTTTATTGCATACTGATCTCTGTTAGTTAAAATGTAATCTCTATAAATAGAGATATTTTTGTGTATTTTCCTCATTGTCATATTCTGGGTTTCTGGAACAGTTCATGTAATGGCTACTTAATAAATACTTATTGAAATCGTTTGTTGAAATAATGGATACAGGGAATTATTATTTGGGATTGGGGCACAGAATAATTTTGTGCCTACTAAGTATTTGTTGGGTTAAGCGGAATTGTAACTGCCTGGTTTCTAGTGATGGTACTTATTTTATTAGCATAGAGTGCATTTTCTGCAAACCTTATTGGAAACTTATAATTCCCTTTTTTTTTTTTTTTTTTTTTGCGGCACCGGGGATTGAACTCACGACCTTGTGCTTGCCAAGCAGGCACTTAGACCGCTGAGCTAGATCCCCAGCCCTGGTGTTTTTGAGACAGGGTCTCACTATGCCGTTCAGGCTGGCCTTGAGCTCACTTTGTAGCCCAGGCTGGTCTCGAACTCACAACAATCCGCCTGTCTCAGCCTCCCGAGTGCTGGGATTACAGGAGTACGCCACTATGCCCGACTATAATTGCCTTTTCTTAGTGTATAATATTTTAGTTCCTTCTTTTGAGTACTTTTTAGTACTCATGCTTTTGTGAAGAATTTTTTTTTTCTTCTTAAATGCTGAAGTTGCCACAATTTGGCCAGTGGAAATCCCATAGATCTTTGCTTTTACATAGTAAGATTTTTTCCAAACCATTTGTAATTTCTCTGTCCCAAACATAAAGACACAGAGTCTGCTACTGTCTAGGAGGCTTGATTTGATTTACAAGAGAATATCGAAGACCTATGCAAGCTATAAGAATCCACATTAGATGTTCCTCAAGTGTGGTGGAGGAGCATCACCACAGGAACAATTTACCAACAGACAGCAGTGTCTTTTTACTGCTCTTTCTACTGTAAAGGGAAGAGGAAGCACAACTAGAACCAGAAAGTGGGCACACCCAGAAACAGTCGCCTGGGAGCACTGAATTGGTGATTTAAATAGGATAAGTAGTGTTGGGATAAGTAGTGTTGTGCTTTGTGGCATGACTTCCTAAAATGCGCCAATAATCACATTAGGTATAAAGTCTGAAACAAAGCAGCTTTTCCTCAATGTCCACAGCAGTGAGATCTTAGAAACTCAGTGCCTATTGTATTATGCTAAGTGAGTGTGCAAAACATAAAATTTCCCTTAAGGATGTCACATACGACATTGACAATCACACAGGACATGGGAAGAGCTGTTGTACAGCCCATCCATGTGCAGTATAGGACATCTAGCGTCCCTGGCTCATACCCTCTAAAGGCCAGTAGCGTCCCTCAATCACTAGGACAGCCAAGAAACACCCCTAGACATTTCCACAATGCCCCCCTACGAGGCAGTACTGCCCGTACTAAGAATGGCTTTTCCACAGCAAGTAGTGAGCCTGCCTGTGTCAATTAAGCCTCCCCACAAAAATGCTGTTCCTGTGACAGCCATGAGAAAGCGCCTTGCAGACTTGCTAAGGGGAGCAGACCAGTTAGCTGGGTCAGAAACCCACTGCTTTGTTTAGGTCAAGGCCACATCTCCCACAAGTTGCCCCAGGCAACAGCTGAGCACAGGAGATACTAAGGGAAATCTGTTTCTGGGAGGTTGAAGGCTTCTTGCACCGCTAACTTGACTGGGGGATCCTCCGAAAGTTTTACTGCCCCTTCTTTCCTGCACCTGACAGTCCAAGATGTTTTCCCTCCACCTTCCTTCCCTATTTCCCTCATTGGGTAGAAAGGGAATGGGGACAGACCGGCATGGCCTCTGACAGCTCTCTGGCCTGCAGTCTATTCCCTCCCTATTTTCTCTCCCCTAAGTATTTCCCCCGCCACAATACGTGTGCATTTTATTCCATTTTGGCAACAGCTTCTTGGAAAACTTGGACTAGCACGGGGACAAAGAGCCGCAAACCTCTACGGTATACAACAAGGTTTATTCTTGTTTTAGGGGTTGGGGGCAAGAGCTAGACAGCTCTGCTGCTCCCATATCTGGGGGTGAGTTGGCTGGTATTTGATCCAGAATGGCCTGCATTGTGACGAGTGGGAAGTCATCTGTACTCCATGCGTCCCTCACCCTCCAGCAGGGGAGCCCAGGCACCGTGTCATAGCCGTGGCACAGGCACACGGGACAGGACTAATGTGCAGGCTCACTGCAAACCTCTACTTGCCTCAGGTCAGCTACAGCATGGCCCGAGAAAATCATGAGGCAGAGACCAGGCTCAGAGCTGGAGGGCTGTAAAAAGCAAAGGGTCAGGACACAGGGAATGGTGAAGAACTAGAAGATTTTTACAACCTATCATAGTGTTTTTGCATTTCTCTCTTACACGAAGCCCCACTCTTTCTCAATTTTTAAAAATTTATAACCACCTTTGCAATTTTCTATAATCACATCGTTGTACCATCACTTTTTAATAGCGAGGAAGTCTAAAATGCTGAGTTTTACCAAAATCCTCTGTTATCCACTATTTAAACTTGGAAAGACTTCTATTATAGTCACTGGTGAATTAAAGCCAATTTTTCCTCCAAGCAGTAACCTGAGGCCCTGATTGCCTGTGGCAAAGATTAGATCAGTTACAGACAGCAAAAGATCTACATTTTATTGGTGCATCATAATGACTTACTGGATCTCCCAATCCCTTCCACACAAAAGTACAGAAAGTTAGGACATAGTTATGTTTAAAAGAAATTCAAGTGGGTTCATAGTTATCCCTTGGATAACATCAGTTACTTGCAGGCCAGCAGTCTTTCTTAAGACAGAATAAAATCTGTTGTGTTCCACGTCAGTAGCCAGGAATTACATCGAATCCTGGGCCACCTGTGACTGCGGGCACAGGATACAAGCATTGTTTATCATGTGTGACCTAGCAGAAAATAAGTGGAAAACCATAGTGACTTGCCCTTTCTCCAACCTCTGATAAAGCACACTACGCTACTAAGCATATTCAGCTCTGCAGTGGCACAAAATCAAATATAAAGGCTTTTGCCCCACCATTTATTCATTCTTGTACAAAATTTATGTTTTATAAGCTTGAAAATGTCTAACCCCAGAAAAGTTTCCAGAACGAAACAATGAACAAACACATACTCATCTAGTTTCATAAGCTATTAACATTTTGGATCTGGCATTATGTCACTCTCTGTGTACTGACACATATCCCTCTCTTGCCAAGTCACCCCACAGTGACACTTCCCCCCTAAATACTTCGTCACAGTCTTAATAATGAGATCAATAGCCATTTCCTGTAATCATATCCACTCAGGAGGCTAAAGCAGGAGGATTGCAAGTTCAAGGCTACCCTGGGAAACTTAGCAAAACTGTTTTTCAAAACAAAATTTTTAAAAAGTAGGATGGTTGAGAATGTAGCTTAGTATAAAGTGTTTGCCTAACATGTGCAAAGTCCTTGGTTCAATACCCAGTACTCAAAGAAAGAAAGAAAGAAAGAAGTTATTCTACTCTCCAGAACACCATGCCTTATCTTTGAAAACTTCACATTAAATACAACACACAGTCCATAGAGTTCCTAATTTCCTCACAATTATGCATTAGCTTTCTTTCAAACCGGATTCCACTGCACTTGGAGGTTTTATCTCATTAATCTATTAACTGTAAGAATTAAAAGATGCTTAGGTCTTATTTCAGAGTTACAAAACATTTCTAAGGTGGAGCACTTCTTTGCTTTTTTTCTTAGGCCAACAAAATAAATTTCTGTGAGAGCTATTACTCATTCTAATTGACACCCATTTCTCCTCCACAATAGCCCTCCCCTCCTATCTCACCCAGTTCTTACCTCTTAGAAAGAAGGACTTGATTACCAGGCTTTGAAGGAATAGCCTTGGACCTTATCTTTGACCTCTTTTTAATTTTCAGTTCTATTAATTTAATGGCCTCATAAATTCTTCTCAGTTGAGTAGTGGGAGAAGACAGAAGGATTGGCTTATTGAAATGAAGGTTCCCAGTCTCTGCTCCAGGTCCCAAGAGAGTCATTTTAACCAGTGACCTGAATAATTCATATCTCCTTTTTTACATTTTTTGTCACTTTTTAAAATTATTAGTATATATATTTTTTCATTAAGTAATGATTATGTTCATTGTGAAGAATTGGTACCTATAGATAAGAATTTTAATTCTTTTTACTCTTGTTACCTAACTCCATAGATTTTTTGAAATCTTTATGTGTAGTAACACTATGAGTCTTATAAGGCAAGCTGCTCTTTGTAAGCAATTCCGTAAAGATGTGGTTGCACTTTTGAATTAAACTTTACTCTTAGGAAACACTGCTCATGAAACCTAGATACCAGACTGCTTTACATTCCCATGGTCTACTCATCTCTTTAGATGGCCCTATTTGATCAATCTTTTCTTTTCTTTTCTTTTGGTGGGGGGGGGTTGCTGGGGATTGAATTCACAACCTTGTGCTTGCCAGGCAGGTGCTTATGCCACTAAGCTAAGTCCCCAGCCCCTTTTGATCAATCTTTCCTAAAAAGAAAACATCAACTAAAGTAGTTTAGCCAGTCTCTAAAACCAGAGGAGCAGTTTGCAAATATAGCCTCCCACTCTGTAGCTTGTTCTTCACTCTTGTTTTTTTGCTGTGCAGTTTTTTGGGGTTTTTTTGTGTTTCCTTTTTTTTTTTTTCTGCCTGTCCTTTTGGATCACATCCAAAAAAAAAAAATCACTGCCAAGATCAATGTCAATGATCTTTCCCTCGTTTTCTTCTCAGTTTTAGAATTTCAGGTCTTACTTTTTTTTTTTTTTTTTTTTTGGTCTTTGTGAGACAGGGTCTCTATGCAGTTCAGGCTGACCTTGAGCTCACTTTTTAGCCCAGGCTGGTCTCAAACTTGCAACCATCCTCCTGCCTCAGCCTCCTAAATGCTGGGATTACAGGAGTGTGCCACCATGCCCAGGTTTTTATTTTTTTATTTATTTATTTTTCCTTTTTTGAGACAAGATCTCACTATGTAGTCCAATCTGGTCTCAAACTCACTATGTAGTCCAGGCTGGCCTCGAACTCATAGTGATCCTCCTGCCTCAAACTCCAGAGCACTGGGGTTACAGGTACATGCCACCATGCCTGACATGTTCTTAAATCTGTGGGACTCAGTGAAAGTTTTTGAACAACAGTTGTTCTCCAATATCATTTTTCCATGCTCTAGGAACATCAGTTCTAGTATTTAGTTGGGTGCATGCTGGTGTGTCACATTTCCTAATGCCAGGTGTGGTGGCCCATACTTGTAATCCCAGCATTTGGGAGGCTGAGGCAGGAGGATCACTAAGAGTTTGAGGTCAACCTGGGCTACATAGTGAATCAAATTCAGGCCAATCTGAAATACAGAGCAAGACCCTGTCTCAAACAAACGACCGCCCCCCGCCAAAATCAAACAAATTTCCTAACCTCTACACATAGGTGTGATCATTTGACTACATTATCATTAGTGAAATACAAGGGAAATAATGTGTGCAACTTTCAGAAAGTGATCCTAAAGGGAAAATGCACGCTCATTTTTCCCTCTGGAAGATTACCCAGGGGCAAGGCAAAAGATAGGATGGTTGGAACAAGAGGAGAACTGGAGATGGGAAGACTTATCAATAGTTTAGATAATAAGCCAGATAAGTTTAGGTAACAGATAAAACGTGAGGAAATAAGAACTGGGCCAGTGTGTAGCAGTGCAAATGGCGGGCGGCTAGATGTGCTTATTATGAAAGCACTGTGTATAGGACTTGGCAACAGATCCAATGGGAGAAGACATCCGAGGGAAGAATCGAAGGTCATTGAAATTTAACAGAGGTGATTGGGTCATCAGTGATGTTGCTCACAGAAATAGGGGAGACAGGAAGGTTGAGCAGGATTGAAGGAAGCCAATTTGATTTTGAATCTGCTGAGTTAAGATGCCTGCAGGGAAATCCAATTGTAAAGCAGATGTAAAGCAGGCAGTTGGGAAAGTCATTTCTGGAGGGTGACTTGATACCTTTTTGGTAAAAGAGGTAGTCAAAACAAAGAGGCTGATGGGAAAACAGAGCCAGTGTCTGCAGGAACTGCCCTTTCTTCAGCGCACACGGACAAATAATCTGCATCCTGAGAAACCAGACAAAAACTAGGTACAGCTCTTCACCCAAGGCATTTGCCTCCTTGCCACCCAAAACTCTTACAAGTTCTAGCCAATAACTGACTAGCTTTAAGCAAAGAACTCCTTATTGTCTCAAAATCTGGCATCTTGATTTGCACAAGTATTGTCATGACATGACATGTTTTACGATGACAGCTTTTCCGCAAGTAATCAATAATACTTTGCCTTTCCCCTTAATTTAGATTAGCTACACGTAAGAAGGCTTAAAATAGCAGAATGAGAATGCAAAAGCGGAATGATAACATACACAAAGTTAGCACAGTAAAACGACACTACAGAGGGGTTTCCTTTATGTCTTCCGCGGCCACAGCGGATATCAAATAAAAGATGAAATTAAAAGGTAATCAATGAAACATGAAGAATAAGGAAACTTTCCAGGCTGGCCAAATCCTTGTCTGAGCTGTTTTTGCACCAGGACTAGAGCGGGGAGATGAAGAGGTTAAAATCCGGTGGCCTGGATTTCAGCTGCGGTTACGCGGCAGAAACGCAAACGCAAGCGGTGGCGTGAGAGCTCCGTTTCTCTCAGGAGTTTTACGCGTGCCGCTCGCGTACTGCAGACCGCGCCGGCGGCCCCGGGCACAAGCCGGAGAGCACCCTGCGGGTACGCCACACTGAGCCCAGCGCCCCCGCTAGCGAGGCCCGCTGCAGTGACGGGAAAGCTTTTGCAGAGCCCTCGACTTCTCATCCCTCCATCCGCCCACCATCCACAAGCACATCCTTCTTTTGTCTCCGGGCCGCGGCCTGTGCAGGGCAGGCACCATGCGTGCTTTGCCGTCGGAAACCCCGCAAAACCTGCGGAGAAAAGGATTTTACGCAGGAGGACGCGGAGGGAGGACGCCCTGGTTCCCTCCTCGCGCGGCCCCTTCGCCAGAGAACTCTCCCGCGGGTGGAACGCGGGCCACGCGGAGGAGACCCCCGCGCCCTGCCCAGCGCCGCCAGACAAAGAACGCCGCGGCGTTCCACGTTCTGCAGGCCCTCCGTGCCCGAAAACCCACACCCCGCCGATTCTGCGAGACCCCGGCAGGTGCCAGCAAGCCCGGGCAGTCCGCTCCAGCGGCGCGCCCACGGTCACCAGGAGCCGGGTCGCGTCGGCGAGGCGGCAGGCGGCTGCTGGCACCTGGAGGGCCCTGGCCTCCCCGCCCGCCAGCTGGGACAGACCACCCCCACACACACGACGCTCCCCCACCGGCGCGGGGGGGGCGTCCCGGGCTGTGATTGGCCGGCGCCGCTGGGGGCGTGGCGGCGGGGGACGCGGGGGCGGGCTCAGGCGCTTCCGGCTCACGCCCACCTTCCCAGTCTGCGTCCTCCCGCGCGGTTACCGCGTTGCATCATCTCAGCAGACGGTGGCAGGGAAGGTTGATCGCGGAGCGGGCCACTCT
>RJWT010016644.1:0-19740 GCA_004365215.1 Cuniculus paca | reverse complement strand
TTTCTGATTTGTTACAAATAAATTTCATTGTCTAATACATGAAAATCAACTTCTATTTTTTTATAACCAAATTGACCATACAGTAAAGTTGAAGTGTATGTAGTCTGAAAATGGAGAAGCAAGGAGCAACACAGTATCAGAATGGACAAATTCAGCAGATTAGATGCAAATAAGAAGAGAAATGGTGTGATAATATGTGATAAGGACTCAAGGTAGCATATATGGATAAACAAATAGAAAGTATCTCACAATTTGAGAGTCCTGGTTAATAGAATAAGTGTTTCTAATTCACATTTGATATATGCCCCAGAAGGAGAGAATGTAAAATAAGTAGAACATATAAGAATGGGGATGTTAGACAAACATATTTCCTTAGAGTATTATTAGACTGAAGAAAGATCCAAATTCTTCGATCAGTAATTCTGAACAAGGAGAACAAAAATAGATACACACCACGGCATGCCAATGTGACACTGCGAAACTGCAGGAACAAAAACAGTCTCAAGAGGGCCCAGAGAGAAAAGAGAAAATATTTACAAAAGAATAATAACAATTCCATACGTTGTACTTTTTTTGTAAAAAGTATTGTATCCTTTTCACCTTTGTTTTCTGACCCTCAAGAACAGGAGCGTTTCATATACTTTCAACGTTGAAGAAATGGATGACTGATCTATTCCATATGATTTGTTAAAAATGCTTAATGAAGATAGTTTTTCTCATAATCACTGTGAATAGCATTTTCTTCCTTTTAAAAATTTCATTTGACATGATAATATATATATATATATAATCTTGTATCAACAGATTTCATGTGCTTAGGCATTAATTAAATCACACACAATTATTTATGCTCCTATCTAAAGACTTCTGTGTTTTTTACTTAGATGAACTTGTAGTATCGGTAAATTTTTTTGATTTTATAAGTCTAGTGAATAGAAAATGAAGTTGAGCCGGGCGTGGTGGCTCACGCCTGTAATCCCAGCACCCGGGAGGCTGAGACAGGCGGATCGTTGTGAGTTCGAGACCAGCCTGGGCTACAAAGTGAGCTCAAGGCCAGCCTGAACCGCATAGTGAGACCCTGTCTCAAAAACACCAGGGCCAGGGATCTGGCTCAGCGGTCTAAGCGCCTGCCTGGCAAGCGCGAAGTCGGGAGTTCATCCCAGGTGCTGCAAAAAAAAAAAAAAATGAAGAAAGAAAAGAAGCAAAACAACTTCGGAACACTGAAGGTTACATGTTACTCTATAGTTTTGAGTAAGGCCAGTTTTGCTAACTAATAAAATAATATACACTTGTTTTAGTGTCTCTTATGATTTAGTAAATGTGGAAAATAAAGCAATGAATGAATAAATGAAATTTGAGGTTGTAAATTAGAGTAAAGCAGATTATCTGATATCATTATTCTAATAGAATTACAGAAGCATATGTAGTGATTACATTTATCATCATTGAATTTATTCATAGGAAATTCCTTATTTTAGAACTTAGGAGCAGTTGTTTGCCTGTGCTTCTATTTTGTTGATACAGTGATACGTGCATACCTACATTTATAGAAGCACAACTCATAATTGCTAAATCTTGGAAGCAGCCTATATGCCAATCAACAGATGAATGGATAGAGAAAATATATTTATATGAAAGAGAGTACTGTTCTTCCATAAAGAAAGATAAATTTGAGTCATTTATAGAAAAATAGATGCACCTTCAGATCCTAATATGAAGTGAAATAAATCAGACAATTTTAAATATCACATGGTTGCTTTTGTATGAGAAATCCAAATTATAAATAAAGAAGATAGGAAGGAAAATAGGTATTTTTCAAAGGGAAAGAGGGTTGAGAGATGTAGAGACAGTTGGAGGGAAAGAAAAGGGGATAAAAAAAAGGACCTAAGGTGTGTGATATACAAGTACCAACTCCTCCCAAGGAATGTAAACATTACGTACTGCAAAGAGGGAACAATAAAAATAGAATAAACATGTTAAAATTATAAAAACCAATAATCAATGATATTGCAAAATATCTCATTAATTTCAAAATTCTTAAGGATTAGATGCTCTCTCTTATTTCTAAAATGTCAGCTTAAATTAACTTCCAAACAGCAATGCTTTAATCTTTCGAAAGTTTACATTAGAGAAAGCTGAGATTTCTAATGCTGTTATTTACTTTATTATAAACAAACATGGATTCACTAGTGCATCGGTTTCACCAGTTTCAGAAATGGAAATGTTTATATAGAATGCTCTCATTTTTTAAAAGGAATAAAAATGCAGAGAAATTAGAAACTTTATGTTTCAATGAAGACCAGGTGTGCCTTTTCTAAATGCCATAGAACATTTTCTCTACCATGTTTGATTTTATTTGGGTAATTTACATTTTGTCTTTGGACAATCAGTGTGGAAATGCTTCCATTTACAAGTGGCCTAGACTGTAAAAATTACAGCAGCATATGTGACTTTGGAGGCACGCATATCTGAATGACTATTTGAAACAGCATTTTTTATATTTCATAAATCAAAAGCCACCAGTGAAAGGAAAAGTGAAAGATCTCTATGCCTTTAAGTATGAGTTCAAACTGGTAGTACTTAGGACTAACATTTGTTACTTACTTTCACTGCAGCTGTTTGCACTTTGAAGTTATCTACTTTAAATGGGCAGAAAGTTTAATTGGTTTTCATTCTTTCCTGTGAACAGCTGTTCAAAATAAAACTGTATGAGGTTGGTAAATAGACAAACCCACAGGCAGAAAAAAATTATGAAAACAATTGTCTTATTTTGAAATTGAGAACCATATTTGTTATTAATAGGATAGTGGATATTTTACCCAAATGATAATGTGGATCTGGTCAAGGCATAAACACTGCTATGACTTCCTCTGTTTTCAAGTTAGCCAAACATGGCTATAGAGTGCAGACCCGCAGCACTTTGTATTCTAGCGCAAATTGGAGTCTCAGCATGACACCCTCTTTCTTTCTCCTTCCAGTCTGCTCAGATTTGAGTCCTTTTACATTCAGCCAGAGCACTCTCTCCATTCACACCACCGTGCTTCACTTGTCATGTGGTAGCAGAGGCAGAGTGAATGGCCACATTACAGCAGCAAGCCCTAGTTATTACTGAATAGGCAACTTTTGTCCTCACCCTCTTCTTCTTTGAAGCTTCTTCTGGCTTCTGGAGTTTGAATTGGATCTGACAGTTTAGTACTCACCACTATAATTCACATTTCTTAAGATCTTACGTCCCTTTCTGTAAAAGTATTTGCCTACCAATGTTCTGAACCAAATGGATATAGCACAAGTAGATAGGACAATGAGATAATATCAAGTCATATACTGATTTCACATAATTTCAGACTTCTGTCTCTGCTATAGTATCTCTCCATTTTCTAAGAACAGTCATGCTTACCTCAAAGTGTGTTCTCTGAACAGAGTACATGCTATCAAAGGTTTTGTTTCTTCTTTTTGAGCCAAGAGTTTCCTATCCTTAGGCTAAAAGTCATAAAATTTGGAATCTCAACTTATTTTTCTTCATTCTTTGTCCCTTTAGCTTTGGGCTTCTTCAGTTGTTAGCTCTTAGGAAACCATTAATCTCTCCCAGCATGTACCTTTATTTGTAAAATGAAACTACAGTCCCTGTCATAAAAAAGTTGTTTTGGGGATTAAATAAGTAAGTAGAGTGCTTAGCACAATAATTAGTAATTGTTGTTACATTATTATTATTAACATAAAGTATTATGTATACATTCACATTTAGTAAAGTTACAACATCCAGAACTTTTCTTGATTTCCAAAAGAAAAAGTAGTCATACATATATTTTCACTAAATGCAAAATATACCCATGGTAAAATGTCTGTATTAAATTTTGGCATGGGTATATTTTTATTAGTTGTAGAATTTATATGTTATAGTACTTTTTTTCTATAGATCGATGACTATCACACTGTCCTTAATGGTCTTCATTGTTTATTAAATCTGATTACGATAAGCTTATAGTTTGATGCTTATGATTAACTGTCTCATTGGTTCAACAAATATTTATTAAAGCAGGATCAAAAACTAATTGTTGACTTTATAGTAGCTAAAATGCTTGCCCTGTCTGCCACCCACAGATTTAAATGTAATACTCTATTAAGAAAACAAAACACATCATGATAAACAGTATATTTATATTTTATTTTACTTTTAAACATGATCTAATAGATTAGACGGAAACAAAAACAAGCTTGTGTTTCATAATGATCATAGTAATAGTGAACTACTATAAAGAACAGTAAATGAAAGAAATTAACATTTACAATTTTCTAAAGCTGAGAATAAAATATTATCGGCTGTTTTTTATACTAATGTTATAAAATATCCCTATGCTAGTTAAAAGTGTTCTTGATCCAAACTGTAAAAATATCATTGATTTATCATTTTCTTACCTATTCATTTTCCAAATCTATCAAGGCTTTTCAATGTGTTTAAGTGTGTGTGTGTGTGTGTGTGTGTGTGTGTATGCATGAGTATATCTGTTATTTTATAATTTACTTGCCTACTCCCTTCCTTACTTGGGGAGAAATGTCCCTGGAATGTTGATATATTACACTTCAACAAAATTGAAATAATATATATATTTTTTTTTGTACTGGGAATCAAACTTATGACCTTGCACTTTCCAGGCAGGTTCTGTGCCACTGAGTTATATCCCTGGCTTGAAATAATATATTCTTGATGCAAGATTAAGATAAATCTTGTTCCAGGCCCAGAACTTCTCCCTGTGAGTATAAAGAGCATTCAATCAGAAATTATCCTTCTGTTAGTCAGAGACTAATGGACACAGGAGGCTCTATGATATTGTTTGCTTTCTAGACAAATTCATGTGGTAACACAACACCAACACACTGATCAATTCCCTTTGTAAAAAATCAAGAAATTAGTTGAAAGGTTTCTGCACCTAAAGTGACTAGGAACCCATCTGCCTCAAAACTGGTTGGAAAAGCAGAGACACCTTTTTTACCATAAACTCCATCCTTGGCAGTGTCACACAATCAAGAGGGAGATCTCAGATCCAGGTTCCCCTCTAAAGAGTGTCTTAACTAGTCTAACTTTTATAACAGGTCTCAATTAGACAGCTGTCACAGTCCAAGGTTACGTTAGTCTCTTAATGGTTATAGTAAAAAAATGGTGGGTTGAACTGGTAGTTGGCACCTGCCACACCTCACTCCTCATTGCCCAATCCAGAGTGAGTGATAACTAAACCTCAGCTCCAAGATTCTTCCACTGGTGGAAAAGGTTGAACTATACATTCAATGCTCCAACTTTTCTGGTTGTTGGCCAAAGAACTGTCTTTTGTCTTGTCCTTTCAGAGTGCTAACAGGATCTGACATGCTCTAGTCACCTAGATGCTAATGAGAACAAAGATGGCTGCGTGATCTGTCATACAACTAGCTATTTCCCCTTGTCTTTCTAGTTCAGTGCAGAGCAAACTGTCAAAAACAAAACAACAAAAACACAAATTACAACTTGAGTCTCGTTTAAGAGTACTAGTAGGATCAGCATTCTATAGTCACCTACTGTCCACTAAAATTTATTAATAGACACAAGGATTTGGAAGATCTCTGGAGTAACTGGCTAGGGTGATTGGTGAGGGTCTTTTCCTATACAGGAGGACTTCCATGAAGACTGATAGAATTTCCAGCTTTTCCTAATGCAGAGAGCTAATACATAAAGTCAAAGAAGATGAAAAAACAGAGAAATGGTGTTCAAAGAACAAGACAAATCTCCAGAAACTGACACTAATGAAACAGAGATATGTGATATATCTGACAGAGACTTCAAAATTGCTACAATAAGGATATTCACTGAGATAAGTAAAAAACTGTCCTAAGACACAGCAGAAGAATTTAAATAATTATCAAAAAATCAATACACCAGTAAAATGGAACAATGATAAATATGTATGCATCCAATATCATGGCACACACCTATGTAAAGAAAACATTGATAGAATTTAAGGGAAGTGTAGGGAGTAATGTAATAAGAGGAGAAAAATTCTAACCTTTTCACTTTCAATAACAAGTAGAATAGCCAGATAGAAAATGCAAAGCCACAAAACAAGTCTTGAACTGGACATAGTGGCACACACTTATAATCTCAGCTACTCAGGAGACTGAAGCAGGATGGTCTCTTGAGCCCATAAATTCTAGGCCATTCTGGGCAACATAATGAGACCCTGTTTTAAAACATCGATAAGAGTTAAATAATGTAATTTATATTTTCAACCGCAATGGAATGAAACTAGAGAAAAATAGCGAAAAAAATTTCACAAATGGAGTGATATCTACATGTAGATTGCATTTTACTGGCTGATAAAGACAGTTTTAGACTAAAGAATGCACAGATTGGTTGTCTTATTACTCTTCAGACCTGCTTTACAGTTATTAGTAACATATTCAGAGAAAAGTAGAAAATAATTAATACTTTAGTATTATCCTAACTTTCTTACTCATGTAGCAAAAGCACCTTATGCTGGAATTTGATTCTAGGTTGGCTAACCGGCTCAGAGCTTGATTTGCTTTTGCTGATACTGCTCAGGTTCAGTGTTTCAGAAGAGTTTTTTTTATAACTTGACATATTTCTAAGGCCATATACATAGTAGAAAATAACTTTAATAGTTTCACATTAGGTGATTGAATAGTAGATACTCCTAACCATACTTTCACTTTCCACTTTTTTAGTTATCTGTGTTTCAATTGGTCTGAAAATGCCAAATGGAACCTTCTAGAAATAATCCATAAGTTTAAAAATGCATACCACTATAAATAATGTGATAAAATCTTGTGCTTTTCTGCTTCATTCTGCTGGGGATGTGTCTGATTCCCTTTTTCACTGTATCAACATTATATTTATTCCTCACTCATTAGTTACTGGGCTGTTTTGTTATTAGTTATTTTTAATCTCTTGCTAGGTCTAATTGATATGTTACATTTTATTAGAGGTATGAATGCATATAAAAAACATAGTATGTATAGAGTTGAGTACTATTCATGGCTGTAGGAGCCCACTTGGGATCTTGGAAAGTATCTTCAAGCTTATGAAATGACAACTGCCTTAGTTTCGTATGGGGGTTGTTAAAAAGTTCCATGAACTGCATATCTTAAACAGTAGAAACCTATTGTCTCACAGTCCTGAAATATAGAAACTGAGAATCAGGATGTCAATAGGGCCATTCTCTCTCTGAATGTGCCAGTGAAAGATCTATCCAAAGTCACTCTTACAGTTTTCCAAAAGTGAGTATGCCTTGGTATTCCTTGGCCTCTGGAGGCATAGCTTTAGTTCTCACATGGCAATCTCCTTGTGTCTATCTACATACAAATTTCCCTGCTTAATGAGGACACCGATCATGATTGGATTAGTAGACCACTGTCCTCTACAATGACCTCATCCTAAGCAAATCTGTGGTAACACTATTTTCAAACAAGCAATACTCCAAAGGAATTAGAACTTCAAAATATGAATTTTTAAGGGAAACACAATTCAGCCCATAATAGCCATCAACACACTAATCTTTACCTGAAACAAGTTCATAATAAGACATATGTATGGCTCTTAAAGTTGAACCTTGTGAACAGAACATACTGTAAAAGAAATTCTTATTGCTAATCTAAATATGAGAAGAGTTGATAAGTAGTGTACCATGAGAAACAATTACCTTGTCAGATCAAAGGATGAAAACTATAAATTTGTTCAATCACATGCTGCTTATTGATAGTATATAAAGAAAATAATAAAACTTTTCTCCCTTTGTTAGGGAAGCTTATTATGAAGTAGTATGAATTTTAGATTTTTTTCATTTATTTCTTTTGTTTAAAGTTAAGAATGTTTGTGCTTTAAAAATCATTCTTTTTACATCTAAAACTGTCACTCTTGTTCAACACAGACCTCTGTGCTGGAGCGATATGAGGTGTATGCTATTCTTCTCTCTCAAAGGGTATTTACAGCTTCTCAAGTGTTGACATGAGACTGTGCAGTAGTAGAACAAGAAAAATGACACAGATGTAATTTAAAAGGAAAACATAAGTACTTCATTTAAGAATATTTCTATTATGCACTTTTCAGACTTTGATGAAAACAGAACATTTAAACAGAATGGAAATTCATTCTTGGATAAAAATTGTGCCAAAAGTAACATGCCTTGTGTCTCTTAATTGTCAATGTGTGAAGTATTGATTAGAAAGAAAATACACAGCTTTTATTTCGTGCAAAACATTTTGAATGCCAGACGTTTACAATACAGTTTGGTAAAACTAAATTAATGTAATCTTATTTTTCTCCTTTTTGTTGTTATGCTGATCAAGGAAAATGAATCATGAACAAAGCAGCAAAGGATGTATTTTAGATAGCTTAAGTGTAGCCATCCAATTCATTCC
This sequence comes from Cuniculus paca, assembly GCA_004365215.1. NCBI lineage: Eukaryota > Metazoa > Chordata > Mammalia > Rodentia > Cuniculidae > Cuniculus > Cuniculus paca. Next base: position 11,337 of record RJWT010016644.1, on the reverse strand, counting down.
TACATGTTTAACTTAGCAAATGTTTATTAAAACCTTTCATGAGCAAGTCATTGTGTTAAAGTCTTCCATCATTATGGTAGTCTATAATCTATGAATTGACTTCCTCTTATTCTTTTTTGCTATAATCAGCCAAATTAAAGTTCTCATTTCTTTTCTTACAGCTAGTTAATAAAGTAAACCCAATCACAAAGTGATCAGTCTAGGTATTGACATAAATCATCTAAGTTTTTCTAAGTATACACTGTGATGCCTGAAAAACAATGAAACCCAAAAACATACTGTACTACTCTACAGTAGTGGTCCCATAAGATTATAATGAATGGAACTGCAAACTATCACAAAGTGACACTACATTCATTATAAATTATCGCAGGACAGTACTTGCATATTTGTGTTGATTCTAGTGTAAACAAACCTACCATACTGCTACTTGTATAAAAGTATAAGGGCTGAAGGTATATCTCAGGGGTGCTGTGCTTGTCTAGCATGTGTAAGGCTCTAGGTTCAATTCTTCACACCATAAAATTGCATAATGCACACAATAGTGTGCACTATTTCATACTTCTTAATGACAAGACTATCTGACTACTTTGTATTTGTTATCACTTTTTAAGGATATTTTAACATGTACTTCTTCTACTTATTAAAAATTGCTAAAAGTCAAGATACAGTGTTAATGACAGCAGCATCTTTGTACTTCTCATGTTTACCTTGTCTTTTAATTACATCAAGAGACCACTTCAGGGGTTGATATAAATCATCTAGGTTTTTCTTAGTAAACACTGCAATGTCTGGACAACAATGAAATCATCTAATAACACATTTCTCTGTATGTATTTCCATCATTAATGACACATGACCTTACTAATTCTATGTGCCCCATCCTTCCAATCAAATGTGTCATATGCCACTAACCTAAATAATTAAAACTACTTTTACTACATTGACTCACTACAAAAAGTATTTGCTGTTGTATTGTTTTCTGGTAAATACAATTAAACACGTTTCTCTGGCCTTCATATTTATCTATTCTCTATATCTCAAAACAGAGTCTATTCAATAGCGTACAATGAGAGACACTCTTACTAACTTCAGTTGAAGACATAGTCAGTAGTCATATAGTAGGTTAGAGGTTTAATTATGAGAGCTGTGTAACATCAGAGATTTTAAAATAAGAATTTAATGTAGATATCTTATTAAAGGTTTGGTTTCTTGTAGGGCAAATCTAAAATCATTCAAACTACTACGAAAGAATCTGGATAGATACACTGGAGAATGTTGACCCTACAATCTCAACATTTAAATTTCACCTTCTTTTGTGATGGCTGCCACTTCCACTGTTCTTGAAGATTCAGACAGTTCTTCACCAAGGGAAGAGACAATTCCTTCATGCTTTTTCTACTGGTTTCCAGGCTGCTAATGAGAATTATGTAGCATAAATCTTTTCAGCAGATGTGGGGCCTAATGGAAGAAGAAAGAGTCTATAAACTTACAATTTGCAGAAGTTATCTGAATATACTGGAAAGAGCCTAAGGAGATCACTTGGGGGACTATTTAGGAATATTTGGTCAAGGAGGCCAGGATGTAAGTCTGGCAAATGAGAGTTAATTCATTGACTTGGATGTATTTTATTGGGACACAAGATTTAAGGCATGAACAAGAACCACAGAGGATCAGATAAACTTAGTGGAAAGGCTGTAAGTTTTCCTTATGGACAAAAGACAAAGAAGTAAAGAGGTAGAGAGCCATGATGAATTGAATGTTAGGTAACATCTGAAAGCCTGCCAGAGATGTTCCGAGAATGTATCGTTTACTGGAGTCATGGGATGCAAAGTGAAGTTTGATAGTGAACAAGGGTAGAGGCAAGAGGAACAGTTACAGAGCTGGGCTGCACAAGAATGATGGAATGGCAGGCAACAGAATCCAGGTGTCACACTTAACTTCCACATACAGGAAGGATGCAATAATCTTTTATATTGTCAAGGTAAGGTAAGAAATTTGACAAAATCCATTTAACCTGTCATGGGTTCCAGAAAGACTTACTAGAGCATGATATCCCTAGTGATAAAATAAATGGCTGACAAGGGTGTTGCTTAATGTCTACAATTGAAAATCATGAATGCAGAAAAGCTGGACTGAAGAACATAACCCTAATAAAATATCACATACTTTGCACAGTTGCTGAATCTGAGTCACATTTTCAGAACTTGAAACATATCGAATGATGGGAACCCCAGTTGAAGAACATCCTTGGTCATTCAAGAGATGCAAATTAAAATAACACTGAGATTCTATCTCCCTCCAGAAAGAATGGCTGGAATCAAGAAATCAACCAACAACACTTAATGGAGAGGCTGTTCGGAAAAAGGAACCCTTCTCCGTTGCTACTGGAAGTGCAGACTGCTGCAACCACTATGGAAATCAATATGGAGATTCGTGAAAAAACTAGGATTAGAGGTCCCACATGACCCAACTATTCCTCTTTTAGGTATCTTTCAGAAAGTATTAAAAACAACACACCACAGAGATATATGTGCACCCATGTTTATAGCAGCACAATTCGTAATAACTAATTCTTGGAAACAAACCAAATGCCCATCAACTGAGGAGTGGATAAAAAAGATGTGGTCTTTTTACACAATGGAGTAATATTCAGCCAAAAAATAGGATAAACTTCAGATATTTATAGGTAAATGGATGCAACATGAGACCATACTCATAAGTGAAATAAATCAGACATACATGTGCAAACATCATATTGTCTCTCTGGTATGAGTAACTGCAAGAGTGAATAAGGTCTAAAATGTCAAATAGATATTGTGAAATGGGAAGAAATTTTTCAAAAGGAACAAAGAACTAGAATGGGATAGCAGGGAAAGAAGGGAAGGGCAAAGGAAAACAAATGCAAGTCTTTTATACTACTAGTATCTTTTAGTTCATTGAAAAGAAAGGTTTGTGCTAATATCATTTGGAGAATTTTTTTTGCCCATATGTTGTACTCTGAGTAACTACTTTAAAGATAATAATACACAATGTATTAACTATTGTTATTCTTCTATTATTTTGTTATGATATTGTTTTACTTACTTTTTCATTAAAAAATTTGGAAATTGTGAGGTCTTTGCCTTTGTTGCATGAAATTGTGTTTTCTATTCTAGATGTCTTCTGGTTCCAAATGCATTTCAGGATTGTTTTCTCTAGTTCTGTAAGTCTTTTCCTATTGGTGTTTTGATTGGGGTTGCATTAAATATTTAATGAAAGTTTTGGAAAAATGGTCATTTTCAATATATTGACTCTGCTTATCCAAGAACAAGGAATATCTCCATTTTCTGATGTCCTCTTCAATCTCCTTTTTCAGAGTATTCTAGTTTTCAATGTAAAGGTTTTTTACTTTCTTCATTAGGTTGATTCCTAAATATTTCAATTTTTGGGTGCTGTTATGAAAGGTGTGGCTTCACTAAATTCTCTCTGTGTATTTGCTATTTGTATACAGGTATGCTATTGATTTTTGATTGATGACTTTGCATCCTGCTTGCTACTGAACTTGTTTATTAAATCTAGGACTCTTTTGGTGCAGTTTTTAGGTTTTCTATGTAAAGTATCTTGTCATCCACAAATAATGATAATTTAACATTTTACTTTACTATTCTTATTCCTTTTATTTCTTTGTCTTATCTAATTGCTCTGGCTAATGTTTCCAGAACTAGAATGAATAGGAGTGGTGATAGTGAGATCTTTTTCTTGTTCCTGATTTTAGAATGAAACCATTAAGATTTTGATTATTTAGTATGATTTTGGCTGTTGATTTGTCACAGATGATTTTATCAGATTGTGATAAAGACTACCCATTCCAATTTTTCATAGTTTTTGTTTCCTTTATCATGAACGGGTGTTGGAATCTGTGAAAGGCTTTTTCTGCATCTGTTGAGATGATCATGTGGTTTTTGTCCTTGGTTATCTTAATGTGGTGTATTACACTTATTTATTTGTGTACATTGAACCATCTTTGGGATGACTCCTACCTGGTCACGGTGTATAATCTTGATGACTTGTTGAGTTCTGTTTGCCAGTATTTTATTGAGGATTTTTATGTCTGTGTTTATTAGAGCAATTGGCTTGTATTTCTCTCTTTTGGTTGATTCTTGCTCTGGTTTTGGCATCACAGTAAATAATAGTTCTTTCTAGGAGTGAGTTTGGAATTATTCCTTTCTTTTTAATTTCTTTAAAGAGTTCAAGGAGTACTGGCAATAGCATTTCTCTAAATTTCTTGTAGAATTTAGCAGTGACTTAATCGGGACTTGGGCTTTTTTCATTGGTGGTTTTTAAAAATTCTTTTTCATTTTCATTGAGTGACATTGGGTATTTAGAATTTTTAAATCTTCATAGAAATTCATATGTATCTAGGAAGCTGTCCATTTATTCTGTGTTTTCCATTACAGCTCCTCAAAATAGGTACTGAAGATCTGAATTTCTGCAGGATCCATTGTGATTTCACCCTTTTCATTTCTAATTGCAAGGATTTGAGTTTTTTTTGTTCTTTTTTAAAAATATTGGTTGAGTTTATATATTTTCTTTAATCTTTCAATGAACCAACTCTCCTCTGAATTCCAAAATTTTAATTTAGAAATTGATGAACAAGCTGGGTGTGGTGGCTCATGCCTGTAATCCCAGCACTCGGGAGGCTGAGACAGGAGAATCACTGCAAGTTCAAGACCAGCCTGGGCTACAAAGTGAGCTCAAGGCCAGCCTGAACAGCATAGTGAGACCCTGTCTCAAAAAGACAAGTGCCGGGGATTAGGCTCAGTGGCTTAAGCTCCTGCCTGGTAAGCATGAGGTCGTGTGTTCCAACCCTGGTGTGGCAAAAAAAAAAAAAAAATTGATGAACAAATCAAAATTTTCCCTAATTCCTAGATCTATATACATTACTGCCTGATGTATAGATTTCTCACAGATATGTTATGTACAGTATAATGTCACATATGAGCTCAACAAATCCTCATCTCCCTATATGAGTGTGTATGTAAGTAAACACACACACACACACATACTTGTTTCTATAATCTCCACAAATGATACCATCATGTGCCCAGGACCCAAGCAAAATTTTTGCCACAACTCTTCTTTTTCTTCACATTCCATTCTAATAAAAATCCAAAGTCCAAGTTCTATTCTCCAATAAAATTTTATTGAAGTTGTCTCATATGTCTTCTTTGGCAAAGCCATTATGCACTCTGAACAATCAATATTTCATATTTACATTAATGCATCAGTTCCCTCTAATAAGCTTCACTACCCTAATTCTATTAGGCTCAAATTCAAAATCTGGAATTCAGTTAAAGTTAAAGTCTAGATCTGCTTATGTCATTGTCTACCTTTTGGAAACTTTTTCTACAATTTATATTACCCTTATTAGGACACAGTCTAAGTTCCTTGATGTGACTCACAGAGACATCCATCACCTGTATATTGTTGTGTTTTTTATTCTCCAAATTATTCCCTTTTCCCTCTCAAACCTTAACAGTCTACATTACAGCACATGTGCATTCATTACACAATGAACCCTGGTTTGCCTCCCTGGGTGTTCACGTTTTGTTTTCTCTGCCTGAACATCCATTTTATCTGGCTGTAACTTAAATGCTTTGTCAACTGAAAAGCCTTCCTATATGAACCTCTAAAGGGCAGTTTTCAAGCAACAGCAATTGTATCTTCTGACATTTAATCTCTTCCAGAGATGCTTTTCATTGTCATAACTGGGAGATGTTACTGACATCTAATGGGTGGGGTCTAGAGATGGTGTTGAGCCTCCTACATGCTAGTGGAAGCATCTGCTGGTACTCCAGCAAGAATTCTCTGACTCAGAGAATGAATGTTTCCTGGCACATAGGAAAAATTTACTAAGGTTATGAAACCCTGGGTAGACTAATCTAGTTCTTAGTTAGTGCTTCCTGAAGGCAAAGGTCAAGTCAATCTGAGCTGCACTTCTGTCACTGTGTATCAGAGTGCCGTAGTGCATACTTGTCAAATGAGGGAATGAGTATCACTCAAGTGTTTTCACCACTTTGGTGAAAAGACAAATAGATGATATCCTTTCTTAACTTTTTGTAGGGATACATTAAAAATAATTTGGCTTTTATTTCCTGGGCTGGTGGTATAGCTCTCTGGTACAGAGCTTACCTAGCATGCATAAGGTCTAGTTTTAATCAGTAGCACACATACACATACATTGAATAAAACATCACTCACATTTTAATTTTAATTATTATCTAGGCTGGAGATTTGGTGATAATGTTAGGGTTTTGGTACAACTGCTACCTTGCTCTTCTCCTTATCAAGCCTGAGATGTCATTGACATGGGGTTTTAATGGGTGATTTACAAGCTTATCTCCACAAGGAGTAATTTGATTATTGTGCTTTTTGACTTTCAATAGTATTTAAACCTTTTCTTATCCTGATGATCGCATTTGGATTCTAGTAGAAATATCAGTGTTGAGACATGTAGCTTCCGTAGGACACTTATCTCCCTATGATTGGGTTGTTACTGATTTTGGAAATAAAATTCTCATGCCTGTGGATACCTGAGCTAACCTCAGACAATATAAAGGTGGATAAGTATTGGCTTGGCTTACAGAGAGTGAAGCATTTCTTCAGGTCTAAGGGAAAATGATCTAGGCAAGGAAGGTTAATGGGCTGAAGAATTCTGTATGAATAGCTTTACTTTCTAGATAAAATGCTTGAGTAACCTTTGACATTAGTGAAATCAAGAGCCCTTTCCAGAAGTTAGATAGAGGTTGATATCACCTGTGAATTTTTAAGGATACATCATTAATCTTTAGTCAGTTTTGTGACTATGCTAACAATCCTAAATTAGAAATTCTTTTGTGTATCACACCTAACAATAATTATCTAGCTAATATTTTTTTGTGATGTGTTTCTACCAAGAAAAAAATCTCTGAATTGGCTTTATAAATATCATTTCCTTTAATTATAAGCTTGAGAAATGCCTTGGGGCATTCTTTTGAAACAATTATTTTAAGAAGTTCTTCAGTGGGAAGCATTATGGGCTGCTGGATGTCAGCCAGCTTCATGGAGACAGCCTTGGTTGTCAGCCTCAACACAAGGGGATGAATTTCTCAGCATTACACCATGTCAACGTTTTATGTTGTAACATTCTCCCATTTCACCATTTTCTCATCAATGAAACAACACAACAATCCTCATCCCTTAATACATAGTCAGAGGTGTTTCTAATATCAGCCAAATACACTGTTGGCATCTGAGAAATGCACATCAGGCTTAGGAGTTACAGGTGCATCTATCTGTGACACTTCGGTGACTGAGAATGCCAGTTGAAACCTGCATGTAACTCTTTCATATCCAGTGGAGAATCATCAAAACCCTAGGACACAATCTTTGCTTAGTAAATAGGAGAAGACAGGTACCACCGCTCAATGTCCTATGATCCAAAAGGCTGTAGCAAATTCTCTTGTATCTTCAACAGAAAGATTACCTATAGTTAGCTGCCTTTTTAAATTAAGTAAGTTATTATTCATTTTAAAGAATGTTTGCCAGGTTTTGGAAAGAAAATACAATAAATACAATAAAATGGAATAAATACTGCAGCACTAAATAGAACTTCAATTTTTCAAGCAAAATAGCTTAATATACCATTCAAGGTCATGTAGTTTACCTAGAGCTGTTTTGTGGCTTTTTCAGACAAGATCTCACTACACAGATCAGGCTGGCCCTGAGCTTACTTTGTAGCTCAGGCTGGTCTCAAACTTGCAATGATCCTCCTGCCTCAGCCTCTCAAGTGCTGGGATTACAGGCATACAGTTGGTTTTTAGTGCCTTGTGTATGACTTTTTTTTTTTCTAGCACTTTCCTAAATGGCATTTTGGGAAAACCTGCTTACTAGAATCTACCTTTTCTTCTGCGCGAGCCTACAGTAGACTACTTTTCCTTTTTCCACTGCAATTAGATTTTATCAGTGTAATATGAACAAATGAATGTGCCATTTCCAGGTTGGATAGCCTCCTAAGTCCTACAGAGAGTGCCTTCCACTGACTTGTGCCTTGGCTGTTGGGAAAGAGATGATCATGAAGACTGGGGCTTGGGAGAGCCACCAAATGGAACAAGTTTCTGCCCAAAATTGAACTTTATCTCCTTCCACTGACTGAAGCAAAGAGCCATTCATCCTTGCTAGCTTATGAGCAAGAAATAATCTTCTCATGTCTGTGTAATGAATTTTGTGCCTGTAGGCTCTTACTGTACAGTGTGTCCCAATCAAAGAGTTTGAAAGTATAATTGCTGCAATTGGGATTTTTTCCACTTCTTCTGATGCACCATTTTTATTTTTAATGTGACACTTTGGCTTCTCTCCAGAAACTCTATGTTTATTTATTTATTTTTGATTCTCTTGCCATAGCTCTCTCTTTTCCCAATAAGCAAATTTCAAGACATCTGCTGTTTTTTTGATTAGGTAATTAACAATGAAAAAATCCAAAAAAAGGTCAAAACAATTTCATAAGCAAAAATAGATATTTGAGTTTCAAAATAATGTAGAATGAATAAAATGTCTTTATATTTTGATATTCCTTCAGTATTTTGAATGTGTTTGGTCTTTCATCTTTTTGTATACCTTGAAGAAATTCTATGGGGAAATGACTGTGATGCATTTGACTCTCTATCTCTGGAAAAGTTTCCTTCATTAGGCAAGAAATCAACACTCACTAGACTCAGTGGAGAGACATTTGTAGTGATTAATGCTGGATCTGAAAGTATAAACTTTCTTTGAATAAACTTGTGGAACACTAATGCTATTAATTATTCTATGAACTTGAAATAGTTTTTCATGTGAACTAGGACACCAAGGTACTACAAATTAAAAAAAGATAATTTATATTGGTGAATTTTATTGAATGGCACAAAAATATTTCACACAGATACAACATGTATTGTTATATTATTGTGATATTTGATATTTATCATGGATATTAATTTTTGTATTCAATTTATTTCTCTATACATTTTTGTGAATAAGTTTTGGCAAATCTAGTTTCATGAACACAGGCAGTAACACAATCCAATAATATAGAGAATTTATTTTACCATATAGGGAAATCGCACTGTTATTACTCAGAACTAATGAAGTCATCCTTTGATAAGCCTAGATTTAAATTTTACATATATTATTCAATATTCTATTTTTAAAAAACACTTAAACATGTACTCTTAAATGGACATAAAACCCAGACAGTACTTAAGAAAAATATTCATGTAAGATAGACTGAAGTCTCCAGATATGCAGCATTGCATAACTCGTTTATATCATGGATTTTGAGATTATGCTACAGAAGTTAATGTGAGAAGTTATTAATTTGACCATTCAGAATATCTTAATGTGCATGAGTGTGTTAGAGTGTTTATTTGTGTGTGTGTGATTTTACTATTGCTGAGAAGACCTGAACTCCTGTTTCTATTTTCTCTACATTGAGTGTTCTTTCTTTTGGTTATTCTAAAACAATTTATACTCCTTGGACGATAACTCATCTTTATACTTCCTCAAAGATGAGATGTTCAATTTTATTTTGCCAGGACAAATTCCCTGTTATATGGTACTTTTTGAAACATGTTGCCACTGCTGTAATTTTAAAAAATTTAACAAGAGGCATTATGGCAACCATTATCGATTGCTTTTAACCCTGTTTGAAGTCATGTACCATGTTCATCGTTTTGTGATTGACTACTCTGTTTTATTTTGCGTGGTTGTATTCTTTTCGAAATAAAAAAATTAAATTTATGTGATTAATGTCAATTTCATCTACTAGCTCTTTTCTGCTTAATGTGTAGCCAATGGATAGTATCAGTGGAGTCACCTGGGAACTTATTAAAAAGTAGAATATTGAACTCAAACTTAGTCCTACTGAGTCAATCTGCATTTTAACAATATTTGCAATGATTTATATACAAATTAAAATTTGAAAAGCACTGTGCTATAGTATTAGCTTTCCCAGGATGTATTTGTCAGATCTTTAAGTGTTCAACAAAGTGCCAGCACATATTAAATAAGTACTAATTGATTTAATTCATGTGAAATGTACCAGAATCACATGGGCTTATTGAAAACTAAATTAGACCAGATAACCATTAGTATGTCCAAATTTTGCTATTTGTCCATTAAACAAATAATTAATACAAATCACTGGATATGAATGGCAATATTAATAGTTAATTTCAGTACACATATTCATTAAATTGTCATTTAGTTCTTAGAAATGGTAAGTAGTAGCATGTACCAAAGATGTAAGAAAAGTATATCAGAGAACTACATAAATTTGAACAACCAGCTGAAATCTTTGTACTAATTTGAAAAAACTACCACAAAAAAAATTTTAGCAAGAAAACACCTCAACTAATTCTTCAACAGAGTGATGTTAACTGTGGGTATGTTTTATGAAACTCTTCTAAACCATCAGCTCATCATGGTGAGAGTTTCAATGCATGTGTTCATCTTGCAGCTTTTAAACTGGAGGATGCTATCATTTGATACCATCTTGGAAAAGAATCAGCCGTGAGATATAGAGAAGGAAAATAATAAAAAATAATTGTAACCTTTTCCAAAGTTAAATTAGCCATTTTTAATCTATAACACATTTAAAAAATAGCTATTAAGTGTCTGTCCTCCAGACTCCCAGGAAAAATGTCACTTCTGAAACTACTTTTAAATTATAAGTTTTTTTTTTAAATCTTGACTTTAGTGGGTCTCAATTTAGGAAACAGATTAAGCCAAAACACACGTGATGAGGATTCATACAACTCTCTTGGCTTCATTTGCACCTACCCAATGTAATGTCATCAATATGAAGATATATTTCCAACTTCAGTTTGATGAGACTTCTTCAGCTGTAGTTAGGTGGTGCATAGCCAACATTTCTAAAGTGGTTCTATTGACTTTTGTAGTTAGATATTTTTCATAGAATAGCACATGTGGTACAACTTCAACACTGATGTGAAATTATGTATCATTGGTAGAAATGTAAATATTTCTCCAAGGATGCAATTAAAATTCTGGACCTCTATCCTTTTGATACAATGCAGACTATAAGATCACAGAAGGTATGAATGTGTCTGATAGAGATTCTAAAATTATTTCAGTAGTTTAATATCATTTTTAAGAGTCATTTTTAGTTGAGAAGAAAAATGAATAAAACTAAGAAAATGCATACTGATTATTACATTCTAAAACGATTAGGTCTTTAATTCCGTGTTAAATTTGTATAATTAAATTCTGAAGGTATATGGTTTATTTTTCCTGTGGAAGTGAGTCAATGTAGAAATA
>RJWT010016643.1:0-19740 GCA_004365215.1 Cuniculus paca | reverse complement strand
CTGAGCTAGATCCCAAGCCCTGTTTTTGAGACAGGGTCTCACTATGCTGTTCAGGCTGGCCTTGAGCTCACTTTGTAGCCCAGGCTGGTCTCGAACTCACAACGATCCGCCTGTCTCAGCCTCCCGAGTGCTGGGATTACAGGTGTGAGCCACCATGCCCGGCTGAACAATTCAAAAGTTACCTACCTGGATTTTCTGAAATGGTAGCAGCAGAAATAACAAAGCAGATGAATGAAACTCTAGGAAAAAATCAAATGAGAAATAATTTCTCAGATAACTACAGAAATAATTTTTAGCCAGCTATGCCTCAAAGGACTAATATCTAGAAAATATAAAGAGCTCAAAAAAATCAGACAGTCCAAATTTAAAAACCCAATCCAAAAATGGACATGTGAAATAAATAGGGACTTCTCAGATAAAGAAGTAGAAATGGCAAATAAATATTTTTTAAACGTTGAACATCATCATCATTTGAGTGATGCAAATTAATTTTTTTATGAGCAGAATATATTTATTGAGAGAAAGAGAGCTTCTGTCTGAGACAGAGACAGAAGGGGTCCCGAGTGAGTTGCCAAAGATTTTGGCTTTTTGAGAGACTTTTATAGAGTAAAACCACAAGGCTAGGTGGGTCCAAGATGGGGAAAACCTGGGATCTTGCAAGACAAACAGACATGAGGTGGGACAGAATGATGGTCAACCAATAAGATTAACTGTTCAGGTAAAACTGACCAAATCAGGGACGAATAGGGAAGTGAGTCACATAGCAAATGAGCATTCTTAAGGATCAGTGACTCTTGCATAGGGGACTGGGATGGTCAAGGTGATCCACACCTATTTAGAATGTCAATCTCTGATGTTTTCTACTTAGGGTGTAGTTGTATTTGTTTTGCCTTGTCTTGAGATCTGGCTTATAGTGGGAGATGTCTGTCTCCTTCAAGGTCACAAGACATCTGGTCCTCTATGTCTACTTTCTCGAGGGCCTGGCCCTATCTGACTGCCTATAATATTTCTAACTAATTCAGCTGCCTGAAACATTCCCCACTCTGAAGAAGTGTCCCGAACTGCCGTGAGGGAGAAATGGGCGATGACTGATCTGGCTTCTTCAGGTTGAAAGGGGTCGTAGTTGCTGATCGGCAGTCAGAGATATTCTACAGAGGGTTTATCTAAAGGCCCTCAATAAACACCAAGACAGCTTTATCTTGGATGGGTATACAGCTCTAAATCTGGAGGAGACAAAGCCAAAGAAACCATTAAGTATGCATGGCCCAAATAATAGAATCAACAGAATAATTATGAGTATAGTTAAAAAAAATTTCCACCAAGAGGAGCTAGTAATTGCTTCCCATAAGGAGGAAAAGGATAGGGTCCAGGGAATTTTAGAATCTGACATGTCATTAATTTGTCATCTAATATCTTGAACAGCTATTGAGATATTAGCAGAAGGATCAGGAATGTACACACAGCATTTAGTTTTTACAATTGCACAAGTACCCCCCTGTGCTGCTGTTAGAATGTCTAATGTCATCCTATTTTGGAGGGCAGCCTATCTCATTAATTTCACTTCTTCATTTAGGAGAGAGACCAGCAGCAGTGTCATTTAGGGCTCGCTGAGTATAGTTAGTTAAGGCCTCGATATGTTGCATGACAGAGAGATGCGAATTAAAACAATGCTGAGATTCCATCTCACTTCAGAAATGGCCATCAGGAAGAAATCAACTAATAACAAATGCTGGTGGGACTGTAGGGGAAAAGGAACCCTTCTCCACTGTTGGTGGAAGTGTAGACTGGTGCAACCACTGTGGAAATCAGTATGGAGATTCCTCAAAAAACTAGGACTAGAAGTTCTATTCAAACTGGTTATTATCCTTCTTGGTATTTTCCTGAAAAAATTAAAAGCATCATACCACAACAATATATGCACACCCATATTTATAGCAGCACAGTTTTAATAGAAAAACCTGGGAAACAGCCTAAATACCCATCAACTGATGAATGGATAAAGAAGACATGTTTTTCTATAAAATGGAGTACTACTTTGCCATAAATAAGGATAAGCTTGAGACATTTATAGCTAAATGGATGAACCTTGAGACAATAATCTTAAGTGAAATAAATCACTCACACATGTTCAAATATCACAAGTCTGCATCAAGGATCTGCACTGTTAAGGCCCAAAGGCCAATGGTGGAAGTTAGAAAGTCTGTGCTAGTGGAATGAAGGATCTGTGCCAGCAGGCTGAGGGATCAGCATTGGAGCCAGGAAGCAACACTCACAGTAAGGAGCAGGGTTCTACTGAAAAGAACCACAGCCAACCCCAGTGACAGCAGACCCAAACTCCTCCAATGATGAGAACAGCTGAGTTCATGTCAAGAAAACCAGCACACCAAGCTTCTCCAGGAGATTCAACAGCATATCATCTTCCTCTCCAGTTCTCTTTGTATGCTGTTTGCAGCAATCCTCAGGTGGGCCTTCCACAGCCAGCACCACGCTGATTCAGTTCAGCTGGGTGTTACAAGTTGACCATTAATATAGGATTTATAGGGCAAATTGAGTTACACTACACACTTTCCCTATTCTCTAACTTTCAGGTAGCAGATGTGGAACTTCCACAGTCACATGAGCCAACTCTAAGTGCATGTGTGTGTGTGTGTATGTGTGCGTGTTCAGAGTATATTAGAGATATCAGAGTTTCCCTAGTGAACCTTGATTAATACAATTTAAAAATATTACACCCTGCTATCTTTGTCCATATTTCCTGAGCACTAAATTGAAAACTAAAAATATCTGACCAGTCCATCTTTCTTTATAGGGTTGCTGTTCCAGTTACTCTTGCTGTGTAACAAACCACCCAAAACTTCAGGCATAAAACAATATTACTAAGTCTGTAGATTATTTAGGTCAATCATCCAAACACAGCAGAATTCTCTAAACTGTTTCTTCTCCAAGATGTTTGCCACTTCAGCTGGAAAGTCACCAAGGCTGGAGGTAGCTCAAGTCCAGAGAGCTGGAACCTCACAGGGACATCTTCATTCACACATTGGGCAACTAGTACTGCTGTTTGCTAGGATATCAGCTGGGTCATTGGCTGGCCTCCAAAGGGAGTTGGCTTGGACTTCTTTGTATTAGTAGCTGAGTTTTAAGAGTGAGTATCAAAAAACACAGGCAGCAACTCTGCTATCTTTTGTGATTCAACTTTCCAAGGCTTGCTCAGTACTTGCTCAGTCTCACTGGCTATCATGGTTCAATGTACTATCCAGGTCCCAGGAAGTAACATTGTAAATCCACGCTGTAATAATCCCAGCGCTTGGAAGACTAAAGCAGGAGGACTGCCATGAGTTTGAGGCCAGCCTGGGTTACACAGCAAGACCCTGTCATTAAAAAAATAAATATTTTTTGTCTAAATCTCAGCACTTAGTAAATCTTACAAAATCCATGAGACTTTTCAAGGCCTTTTTTAGCAATTTGTACTATTTTATTAATTAGTTCTTACTAGAAATTCAAATCTTAGGGGAAAAAAAACTGAAGCTCTGGTTTTAAAAATATGGGTAGATATAAATCACCAATGGGAAAAAGAAAAAAAATACTTAATAGCTTAAACTATCAAGCAAAGTGTGCAAATTAAAATCATAACTTTTTTTATTTTAAAGAGGATAAAACAGAATAAAGCCAATCAAAACAAATCAGTGTAAGTGATACAGGATTTCAAAACATTATGAAATCAATAATAGTTACCATAATGCCTTTTGATGTCTTCAAAATAGCTGCAGATAACTTCAGACATAGTAAAAATCAAACAGAACAGAATAGAATAGAAACAATAAAAATAAGACAATGAATGCAATTAAGGACTTCAAAACAAGCCAATAGTAAATCCAAAATGGCTACCATAATGTATCTTGCTATCTTTGAAACGGCTGCTCCTGCCATTGGATTTAACATAATCAAACAAAACAAAAGAGAGTAAAACCAACCCAACAAAACAATGGAAGTGATATAGGACTTCTAAACAAGACCATAGGGAATCAACAATGGCTACAACCCTCAGAAGCAGGTCCCCGCTAGATGCCACACTGTGCACGCTATCCTCCACACAAATGATCAGACCAGGGGCCCCAGACCTGCAATGTCAGTCAAACACCAAAGCACCACAGGCACCCAATTGCATTTCACCTCCATAGCTATCATCACAGCCTGTTTCTCCAGATCAGCAGGTCACTTACGGCATGGGAATGGGGGGGATATGGTACTTCTTGTTTGGCCATGCCTGTGCAGGAAGGGTCTGGAGTCTGGCTGCTCCCAGTCTGGTGGCGGCTCGCACATGGTACTGGTTCCCATACTGGGCTTGCTTGCTGGTCCTCCCAGTCCACAAATGGTGCTGACTCATGGGGAGAGACTGGGGTCTGGCTGTTCCTGGTCTTGCAGAAGAACTTTTTTTAAACTCGTGAAAGCACTGAACTATGACAATGTCAGCAAGGATGTACCATAAGCACTGGAAGATTGGGTATTACTTATCTACTGATGTATAACAAAATATTACCAATATATGGCAAATTAAAACAAATGTTTCACCAGGTGTGGTGAGACATGTCTATAATTCTAGCTCTCAGGAGGCTGAGGCAGGAAGATCTCAAGCTTAGGGGCAGCCAGAGCTACATAGTGAGATCTTATCTCAAAAAAATAAATTAAATAAATAAATAAATAAAACATTTATTGTCTTGCACAGTTTCTGAGGGTCTGGAATCCAGGAAGGGCTTACCAGGGAAGTTCTGGCATAAAACACTCTGTTGGTGACCAGCAATAAGTTGTTCACTGGAGGACCCAGGTCCTTGCCAGTTCTTGGCAAGAGGTTTCAGTTGCTTGTCACAGGGACATTTTTGCAGGACTGTTGAAGTGTTCTCACTACACAACAGCTGGTTTCTTCCCAAACAGAGCATCCAAGAAGGGGGAAAACTGACATCTCAACGCTCTTGAGGAGCAGCCATGCTATCACATTGATATTCACATGTGCATCCTACATGCTCTAAAAAGGATTAGTGAAAGCATCAATACCAATCAGTAGGTATGTTTAGCATAACCACCAATAAACTGGTGTGACAAAACTGATCACAATTTTACAGTGTGTATCAAAAACTTTAAAAATATTTCACAGAGCCAAGCATGGTGAAACACATCTATAATCCTAGCACTCTGGGAGACTGAGACAGGAAGGTCACAATTTGATCCTGTCCAGAGCAACTTAATGACTTAGCAAGTTTCTGTCTCAAAAATAAAAATTACAAAGGGCTGGAGATGTAGCTCAGTACAAAGGTCCTGGGTTCAATCCCCAGGATCTCGAAAACTTTTTTAAAAAATTTCACATAATCTTAGAATTTAAAGGAATGATTAAATAAATACATAATTCAGTATTTCCAATTCTAGGAATAAATTGTGTCTTAGTTACATTATTTTTCTCATTACTCAGACAAAATACTTGGCATCCATAAGTTGAAGGAGGAACATTTTATTTTGGTTTACAGTCTGTAGAGGTTTCAGTCTATAGTTGGCTGGTTCAAGGTAGGGCAGCATGGCAGGGGCATCGCAAAGAAGAAGCAGTCCTTTTGGCAGGGCAGACAGCAGCTAGCAAGTAGTGAGCCTCACTTTCCCTTTTGCTCCATCCAGGCTACAAGCCTAAGGGTCAGTGCCACCCACACCCAGGGTCACCCTTCCTATTGTTCATATCCAGAACCATTCCAAAGCAATCAGTGGACTAATTTACTTATCACATCCTTAATCTATATTCATACACCCTAGATTCAGCTGCCTCCATAAAGCTCTACCTGTGAACTACTGAGGCTTTGGTTAAATATGATCACAATCATTCACTTTCATATATGAAATAAAGAACACCATAAAAAATATAACAAAGAGTTAACAATAGTATTTCCAGGCTGTGTGTTACACATTTTTCTTTCTGACCCTCTGAATATACATATTACAATATCTATATTATAAATGTATTGTTTTTATCCTCAGAAACATTTATATATTCCTTTATTGTTCTTCCTCCCTATGTAATTCCTTCTTACCAGGTCATTTAGCCCTATACAACTTTGGCGATAAGATTCTAACCAAACTTTTTAACTTCTTTCATGTTCCAACTTAAAAACAGTATTAGGCACACAGAGAAACTACGTTTCTTAAGATCTATAGTGACTAGAAAGTCCACAATATGCATAGCAACTTTTAAGACTATGGTTTGGCTATCATAAATCTGGGCTCTTTTCACTTGCATGGCATGAAAATCTTACCTACTCAGAAAAATCTTGTAACTTAAATCATATAAATCACTGCTTGAGTAGATATACACTGAATATCATTTGTGGACAAATAAGTCTTCATTTTGGTTTCTTTCCTTTTTAATTTTCTTTTCCTCGAGACGTCTAGTGAGTTTAAGATTCACAAAAATATGCCCGACATTTTTTTCTCCTAGAAATTTGCAAGTTCTCTTTGCCTCTCTTGTCTACATTAATGTCTTTCATTCAGAAATTCTAAGTTATTGTACAAATGAGATGATTAAATCATATATTTCTACATGAAAATAAACTAATTCAGTTACATGTGTAAGGTAGCACAAGAGTTATATGCCCAACAAAATTTCCAAAGCAAATTCTGCAAAGCCCTAGAAAGAGGAATCTTTCTCCTAAACATACAGGCCTCTTTCATTAAGTCTTTACCATTCTTGTCCTCCTTTATGAATAACTGAGAATGTAAGAAAGAACTTGAACCTTTGCACTACAGAAGCCAAAATGTCCAAAGTATCTCAATACAGCAAAAAAATTTTTAATTTTCTTAAAAATAAATGCTATTATGCTCTATTACATGTTAATTAAAAACTATATTGCTTTCAAAATTAGTTATTACACATGAAACCTTTTTTGAAATAAAATATGCTAAACTAAAACAAATTAGAAGTTATAATTTGGACAAGACCAATAAGTGTTTTCACACATTCATTTTGAGGTCTTTAGTATTTTATTTCTCCAATTGAGCTCATAATCACCAATCCAGTTAATTATATTAACTAAAGTGCCCTATCAGTTTTGATTATAAATCTATTAAAATTTTTATAACACAACTTTAAAATTCCCCCTCAAAAAAGATTTTTATTTAATAACAGATGACAAATGCAAGACTGTCCTCTCTTTAGGAGTATGAATCTCCACTTAAATAGAGTAAAGACTAAAGAAGTGATAGAAATTCTTTTCCCTAAGTATGTCTGTCTTCAGACATAAGGACCAAGTTTTCTTATTATACTGAATCTGAAAACCGGATGTTTATTGGCACATTAGTAAATTACTCAAAAACTTTTTGCAGATTGTCACCTCAGAAAAGAAAATATGAGGGTTTTGCTACAAAACCTACAATCTTTTAATTGAATGTGTATAAAAGGCCTTGTTATAGCTTGTGTCTAGATGTCATCCCAAAGCCTCATGTAGTCATAGGTGGGGCTTTTCCAGAGGTGGTTGAATCTGGAATGTGTGATTGATTCTCAGTGCAATGCTAGAATGAAAGGTGCCTGGATTAAGGGTGGGTGATTGCTAAATCAGTCCACTGATTGTTTCGGCACTATCCTAATTCCAGTAGACTGGTTACAATATAAGAGACACAAAGAGTCCTGTCTCTTGTTTGCTTTGCTACCTTCTGCCCACCATGAACTATTTCTCCTCTGCAATACTTGTCTGACATTCACCCTGCCTTGGAGCCAGACAATTAGGGACTGAAACCTTTCCAAGCTGTGAGCTAAATAAACCTTTTCCCCTTTAAGTTTGGGTTTCAAGTATTTTTGTCCCAGCAATGAGACAAAAGTTACTAAAACAGGACTCATTTGCACATTATGACTCAATCCTGCATATTATGAATCAATCATTTATATTTACAATTCCAAATTGCATTTCTCATGAACCAATACCTCAAAATGCAAATTTTATTTCTACAAAATAAAAATCCTTTCACTTTTGAGGTTTTTCAATAAACTTAAATGAGCTCTACAGTCTCAGGTAAAGACAGAAATCTCTCTTAAATGCCCCACCTCCCAACTGACTACCAAATTCTAACATGAGTTTTGGCAGGGACAAGTCATGCCCAAAACATAACACATGGCATTCCCAACATGCGGCTCCCTGTCTGCCCAGAGCCGACATAGCCAAGCTGTCTCTCCCTCTCCCTTCAGCACTGTACTCACTCTGCCTCCCAAGATTGCTGTGCTACTTCTTCTTTTGGGTCATCCTTCCACAACTGTTCTGTCCACCCAAATCCTAACTTCCTCACAACCAAGTGAAGTCCCAACATATACACAAAAACTTCCTATACTACCTCAAACCCACCATGATCTCACCTCACCTGCCCCCCAGTACACACACACACACACACACACACACACACAAAGATATGCTTAAATTCCTTGTTTGGGGTGGTTATTTGGGTCTTCAGTTGTACATTGGCCTGAGTTTTGGTATTTTGCTCTACAATTATTATGCAAACACACAAACTCCCATCATGCCTAGCTTTTAGCATTCTCCCAAACAATTAGCCTGCTTCTCTGGAGATCAGAACTGTGTTTTATTTGGCTTTTACTAGAGCTACAGTGAGCACATAATGCAACTGATTTGCATATAACTGCATATAACATAGGACTGATCTACATATTTATACCCCCTGTTCAGGCAGACATCACCTTACTAGCATCTTTCAAATAATACAGTATCTTGTCACTGAGAAAACAGAAATGATTCTCAGCTGCAAAAGTTCACAAAAAGATGCATGAAGTGAGCTTGTGGGTTACCCCAGGTTTGTATTTGGGACAAAAAGAACATATTAGAGCAAATACAGGAACTAAGAGCTCAGACGGCTGTCCTGGCATCCTGCAGGAAAGCCCAAAAGGAAGTGCTTTTGCTTAGTGCTGCTACACTGATCACTGCCTTGGGCCCCCAAAAGTAGCATGGTAACTATTTTATGTTATTTCTTTCAAAGGCCTAGAAAATCTGTTTTTTTCTTTCCAATACTGGAATTGTTTTGTGTTTTGTTTTGTTGCTGGGGATTGAACCCAGGGCCTTCACCCTGAGCTACACCCTCCAGACATTTCCTTTTAAATTTTGAGATAGTGTCTAAGTTGCCAACACAGTTCAAACTTGCAATCTTCCTCCCTCAGCCTCCCAGAGTGCTGGGTTTACAGGCATGCACTACCATGCCTGACTGTGTTGGCTGGATAGCTTCATTGCTTTGTTCTCGTGAAATTGGCTCCTTTGGCTCCAAGTTCAGCAGAACAGCATGGGAAAGTTCTTCCTCCATCACTTCCTGCTCTGCCCAGAGGACTGCAAGTGCTCTCCTTAGACTACAGCCACAGGGAGGAAGATGCCTCCTCTCCTCCCAGCAAGCCACTCCCCACTCTCCTGCCAAGCCAATGCCTACCTCAGCTGTTTCCCAAGAAATCCCTAACTTGGTAGGGTGCACACAACACACCTGAAAGATTAATGGCAGGTATAGCAAAGGTTATTTTCACAATTGACACATCTTATCATAAAGGGTTTGTGTAAAGGATTAATAAATGTATATTTATAAGAGACAGCATATTTTAATCATGCATACAATATGTAATGATTAGAGGAGTAGGGTCACTGGCATAGCTGTCACCATAAACATTCATCATTTCCTTGTGTTGAGAACATTCACGATCCTCTCTACTAGCTATTTTGAAAAACACAGTTAATTCTTGTCGACCACAGCTACTCTACTGTGCTATAAAACTCTGGAAGTTGTGACTGCAATCCACCTACATCCATGTTTTCAACAACCTCTGTCTGCATACCACCTGGGGAATAGCACAGCTTCTGGTAACCATTAATATACTCTCTACTTCAATGAGATCAACTTTTGAGCTTCCTTATGTCAGTGAGAAAATCCAGTAGTTTCGATGTGGGATTTCTTTAAATTACTACTGCAAAATAAACATTGAGTCATAGATACAATATGTCTTACCAAACAAACCGATTTATCTGCATCCCTTCCAAAAGGCTGTACCAAGACTTCCATTTTACTACTGTACTTTCAGTATTTTTTTTCTTTTTTACTACTGTTTTCTGTTTTATATTCCTACTGGCTAGCCATATCCTTGGCTTCCCTTAAAGTCTTCAACTATAATTTACATCTGACACAGTATCTTTTACACAAAGGAGGATGCAAAGACAATTGGAAAGACTGAACTGAGTCCACCAACTGGCCCTCATGTGGAAATAAGGAGGAAACTCAATCTAACAGGAGGCAAAAAGAAGCCTGTAGGGAGCTGGGGGTCCTGGGGAAAATGTTGGCAATCCATGCCAGGTAGGACTATTTCATCTCAACAAGATGTGAAAAAAAATCTAAGAGGAGACAGAGCCATCAAGTGGTGCAGAGGCCAACAGCATAATGATACTAAGCCAGATCATCCCAGAAGATTCATATAAGTTGATAAAGGGTAGGGTAACAGCCACTTTCTGCAAATGCAGCCAGACAGGAACCATCCAATCCTAACACCCTGTCAAAACATCAGGCTCAATTCCTAACTGAATACTGGTCCCTGAAGGGGGAAAAGGAAGCATCTGATCCCTCACAGACTAGGAGGAAGTAGCAGCCTGGCCATGCACATCAGCAACACAAGTTGAACTACTTGAGTCAAGGTTATTCTCAAGGATTATGCTGTGCCTTTGCCTTGTGCTTCTGGTTACGCTGTTCCCCAGGCCTACAATTACAATCCCTACTTCTTAAATTAGGAAAATTGCATTTATCTTTTAACCTCAAGTATAAACCACTCCTCTCATCTCATGGATGAGGTTTCTTGTCTCTGTGTGCTGGAAATATTCACACTGTGGTAGAGTTGTATATTTTTTATCACTATTTGATACACTGAGTGACTTGAAGTCGGAAATATGTTTCATATTTGTTTATCCTCAGAAATGTCTTACACATGGTAGTCAATACATACGTGTTGATTGTGCTAGTCAGTTTTCAATTACTATGGCAAAATGCCCAAGATAAGTAACCTCAAAAGGAGAAAAGGTATATTTGGGCTCATAGTTTCAGAGATTTCAGTCCCTGGTTGGTTTGTCCCATCACTTTGGGCCTGTGGTGAGGCAGCACATCATAGCAGATAGTGGGTGGTAGAGCAAAACTGCCCACTTCATAGAAGACTTAATGCAAACAGAGAAAGATGAAGGGGCCATGGTCCCAATATGCCTCTTGAGGGCACATTCCAACCACCTACTTTCTCCAACTATGCCCCAACTCCTGAAGTTTCCACCATCCCACAATAGCAACATCAGCTGGAGACCAAACCTTCAATAAATGCGATTTTGGGGAACATTTATGACCTAAAGCATAACCCTGAAAAATAAATGAGTAAATAAATAAATGAAAGGATAGATGTATCTTTTGACATCTGTTATCTTGTACAGGAAGACCACTAGGACCTGGGTGAGCGGGGTGACCTGACAACACTGAATGAGGCCTTCTTATTGGCTATAAGCAGAACTGCCTGCAAACACCAGGCAATGCATTCAGAAAAACAGAAGTCACACTGAGACATGTGCCATGCTTGACACTTCCTCTACTAATAGTAAGATTTCTCAAGGAACTAAAAGTCTTTCCTTTTCTTCCTGCCTCCGAATAGAGTTAAGGAAAAAGCAACCATGCACTGCTGATATTTCTCATTTAGAGAATTTCCCACTGGAACAGACTTTCCTGCTTAGGTGGTGAGGCTTTTGGGAAATGATCGCAACTTTATTCTGTACAGCAGAAAGCACATTATCACTGCAGAGATAATAGCAATGCCACCTTTAGGTACAGTGATAAGAAGTTAGTTTATACTTCTGAAAGGATTGAGATTAAAGAGAAGAATAATTACCATCTTTAGGGGCAAATCCTCAAAGAAGAATAAAAGATTAGAAGCCATCTCTCAACAGTTTGCAAGCCTTTGCAGTGGTTGATCTGAAATGCAGTAATAGTTCATTCCTAACAATATTAAATGACTGTGTTTTATAATGAGAAGGAAAGATTGCTACCAAAAGCAAGGGCCTAATTCTTTTTCACTTACTAGTTTGATCAGTGTTAGAAATCCTGGCTAAGAGCATCTCATCGTCTGCTTCCACCCAAGAAAGAACTTTGTTCTCACTCTTGTGCTTTCACATTATATCCAAGAGACTAAGAGAAGTGAATGAATCTAGCATCACTGTTAAATTCAAATACGAACAAATTAATGTCATCATTAGTTCTTGCCATTTGCATCCATTTATTCTCTTTTCCATGAATGAAGAAACAAAATTTTTAAAAGTTTAATATTTTGCTGAAAATTGTGGCACAATTGTAATCCCAGCCCTCTGGGAGGCAGAGACAAAAAAGATTGCAAGTTCAAACCCAGACTAGGTAACTTAGTGATTTAACAAGACTATCTTAAAACAAAAAATAACAAAAGGAGAGAGGATATGGCTCAGCACAAAGACCCTAAGTTCAATCCCCAATACCACATAAAAAATTAAAAAGATGAATATTTTAACTTAAAAAATAACTAATAGAAAAACTCAAATATAATCTATATCCTTCCTTCATAATCTAAAGTATTGCCTAAAAAGAAATATCTGTATTTATATACATTTACCCACATATAACTCTATATGGGTAT
This sequence comes from Cuniculus paca, assembly GCA_004365215.1. Classification (NCBI taxonomy): domain Eukaryota; kingdom Metazoa; phylum Chordata; class Mammalia; order Rodentia; family Cuniculidae; genus Cuniculus; species Cuniculus paca. The sequence continues at coordinate 7,052 of RJWT010016643.1, read as the reverse complement.
ATAGATAGAGACCTAGTTATAAATATACAAATATATTCTTTGATTGCAACAAAAATAAGTCTAGCATTGTCACTGTGTCTTACATTACATAATGAAAGTTATGAAGTTTACATTCAGAATCATTCAGCAGGATGCCCAAATTTATATAGTTCACATGAAAAGAATTTAGATTTGCCCTTTAAATTAGTGGAATGTAAGTGTAAATAGAAAGTTCCAGAAGAAAGATACATCAAATTTCATTTAATCATGATGTTATTAAAATTTTCTAGGCTCCCCTCAAAATAAATAAGAACATGGCTCACCATAAATGTCAAAATGGACATAAATTAATCTCTCCAAATTATACAAAAGAGCAAGTAAGTTCATAGAAGTATTTTACAACAATAACAATGAATATATTCCTTTCCCAAACTGTGTACAGAATTTTCCAAACTGCATTCTTTACAATACTAGCTGTACAGAATAGTAAGAGATATTATATGAGTAAAAAAAGACTCAATGAAACCAGTGTGTACACTAACAATAGCAATCAAAAAATTAAGAAAGCAATTCCATTTACAGCGGTATCAAAAATTATAGTAATAATAGCAGAGCATAATGTTACACACCTGTAATCCCAGCACTCAGGAGGCTGAGGCAGGAGGATCCATGAGTTTGAGGCCAGCCTGGACCACATAGTGAGTTCAACACCAGCCTGAACTGCATAGTAAGACTGTGTCTCAAAAAAAACAAAAACAAATGAATGAGTTATAGCAATAAAATTAACCAAGCAGCCTAAAACTTGTACACTAAAAACTATGAAGGACTTTTTTAAAAAATTTTAAATCATCAGCAAATGGAAAGATATCCTGTGAACATGGATTGGAAGAATTAATATTTTGAAGATGTTAATACTATCCAAAGTGATTAATAAATTTAACATAACTTCTATTAAAAGCTGAACAACATATTTTACTAAACTAGGAAAAATATATTCCAAAATTTTATGGAATTTCATGGGATCTGAGAAACCAAAACAATTTTGAGGAAGAACAAATTAGAGGTCTCATGATCTTGATTTAAAAGCTTACTACAATGCTAAAGTAATCAATACAGGGTATCACTGGTATAAAAATAACCATACAGACCACTGGAATAGAATAGCCCAGAAATAAAATACGCATATATAGGTGGCTAAGTGATTTTCACCAAGGTGCCAAGACATTCATTGAGGGGGAGCCATATTTTTAACAAATGATGCTAGGAAAGCAGTGCAAAATAAAGAAGTTGAACCCATAGATTACATCATAAATAATTCAAGATGGATCCAAAACCTAAATATGAAAGTTTAAACTATAAAACTCTTAGAAGACAACCTATAGGTTAATGACATTGGATTTGTCAGTGACTTCCTAGATATGAGACCAGAAACAAAAACAAAATAAAAATTAGATAGACTATGTCAAAATTTAAAACTTCAATGTATAGAAAAAAAGAAAAACAGTTGAGTGGCAAAGTATCCCAAGGAATGGGAGAAACTATTTGTGAGTCATATATCTGATAAGGAGAAAGCATCCAGAATATTAAAAGGACTTCCATAATTCAATAAAAACAAAAGTTTTTTAAATTGGCAAAGAACTTGAAAAAAACATTTCTCCAAAGAGGTTGTACATATGGCCAGCAAACACTAAGAAGATATTTAATTTATTCAGTAATGTTTAATAATTAAAAAGTATTAAGTGGCAAGTCAAAACCCTCCCCAAAACACTACCATATACACATTGACATGGCTAGCATTAAATAAATAAATAGAAATAATAACTTTCATATTTAGGTGTTTTATCCACCTGGACATGAATAATGATGTTCCTACTATCACTGAATGGTACATTCAGAAATGTTAAGATGGTAAACTTCATGTTATATGTATTTTGCCACAGTTAAAATATACACAGCATACATTTTTAAAGGATCAATTATCAAGACTTTGAGAAATACAAGATTAAACAAAGATGAACTGGTGATCTTTATCATATGACTTCTTGTTATGCTTTGTGACTCAGCAAAAGGAAAGTATTATTAACTTTCATGACTCAGTAAGAGGGAGGTGCCATGTGCAGGGTTATTCAATCTTCACTGACTACACATTATTTAATTGGCAGTTTTAATCTGTGCTATTCTTTGGAAAGGGAAGGTGCTGGGGAAACAATGCAATCAAAAAGAGTATTTTAACATCTAAAAAACAGGTTTATTTATTAAGAGTGGAATTTGTACAAAGTAGGTGAATAGTGATAGTAATAAAACATGAATGACAGAGTCGTGCATTGTATTGAAACATCCCTAAAGTGCTTAAGAATAAATTTTAGAGGACAAGTTCATAAGTTTGATTCCTTTGGGATCCAATTAATTTTTTATCTTTCTCTATCATCTACTACTTTCCAAGTGCTTTCTATGTATACTCACAATCTTAACACATTGCCTGTATTGCCTAATTTAACTGATCCCTCCCAACAGCACCATGAAATTTATTTTCTGATCACCAATTTCTGGATGAAGAAAATGATGCTGGAAGAATTTAGCCAGAATAACAAAAGACATTATGCTAAATGAAATAAGACAGTCACAAAAACACAAATGCTGCATGACCCCTTTTGTATCAGGTACGTAAAGTAATCAAATTCATAGAGAAAGAAATTTACTTCAATTTAGTGAGCTACTGAACTGGCCAGGCTGAAAGGGTACACCTACTGTTTCCTGCCTAAATCCTACTGAAGATCAGATAAACAACTAATTATAAAATAAATAAGTGCATTCAGTCACCAGCAAATCCAGAACATAGCAGTGGGTCAGCGTGCCTAAGGGAATGTCCCGTGTAGTCCGTTGGCTCTTCACTCAGGGCTGGGGGACACACTCGCTACTGGCACTGGGGTGTTCCTTTCTTATTCAAAAGCTCTGATCACTCAGACGCAATCCTTGCTGTGCTCTTGCTCTATGTTTACATTTCTGGACTAAACCCCTGAGCCTGGGATTTATTTTTTAAATCTCTATGCCATGTCTCCATTGGAATGGTTAACAGGTACATTGAACTCAGCTGTCTAAAGCACCCTTTTGGTCACAAGTTCTCTCTCCCTCCCTCCAAGCTGCTTTTTCCACACACTTTTCTTCAAATGTCCTGTCTTCTCACAGAATGTCACATTCCACATTCAAGTCTGACTTTTGTTTTTTGGGGTGTTTTGTTTTGTTTTCATTTGGTTTTTTGAGACAAGAGTCTCGCTATGTAGTTCAGGCTGGCCTTGAACTCACTATGTCATCCAGGCTGGTCTCAAACTCACAGTGATCCTCCTGCCTCAGCCTCCCAAGTGCTGGGATTATAGGCCTCTGCCACCATGCCCAGCTCAGTCTCACTTTACAAGACCAATTAGGTCATCCTTCTACATTTATCCCAACTGACCACTTCCACCAATTACTGCTGCTCTATACAGAAGTTGCTGCTTTCTTCTTTTCACTTCTCATTTTTATTTATCCTGCTTTCCGTACCACAGAGTCATTGCTTTAAAACAAACCAGAAATGTCTCTCCTTGAATTAAAGCTCTGTGATGAATTCTTTTTTTTATGTAAGAATTTTTAACTTTTATTTCATTAGAAAATGTGTGCATGACATGGCTTACATTCATCTTAGGAAGTAGGTACATGTACACAGTACATCTTGATTCTGTTTTCTTCCCCTCCCCCCCACCTCTTCATCTCTCAATTCCTTTTCCCCATTTGCTTTATTATTGATACTATTTGTTACAGATGATACATTGTGTCAACTTGAGAAGTTTAGAAGTTTAACTGAGAGACTCAGCAGGGAGCCAGGGTTCTTACTTTATAGATATCCTCATCCTGTACAAAGGAGGGCAAGGACATTTTGTGAGTGTTACACCCACCCTGAAAGTTTTGGGTGGGGGGTGGCCTGTGTACCACATATGGGATGGACAAGAGGTTTGTCTTTTGCCTTTTTTTGCTCTGGCTGCTTTGCTTGCTGCTGCCTTGAAGTGTTGCCCCTGTGCCATGCCACCCTGCCTTGGAGCCAGCTGATTGTGGACTGAAATCTCCTGAAACTGTAAGCTAAATAAACCTTTCCTTGCTTCACTTTGAGTGTCAGGTGTTTTGTCCCAGCAACAAAAAAAGTGACCGAGACATATAGTCATGGTTAGTTCATGTTTATGATATATAAAGCTTCCATTCCTAGTGGATATTTGGTACACATACATACATGATACACCTTAAATCTTTTATTCTCCCATCCCCATGCCCCCTCTCCTCACCCTTAGTCTCTTGGACCCCTTCCCATTTGCAAAAGATTCTTCTCCCTGTTTCCTTTACCCATCCTTTATTGTACTCTTCATCTTACTCAAATGAGAGATGCCATGCACCATTTAAACTTGAGTCTGATTTATGTCACTTAATGTTATATTTTCCAGGTGAACCCATTTTCCTACAAATGTCTTCAATTTATCCTTCTTTAAACCCAAGTAGTATTCCATTGCATGTAATGGATTCTTATCTCACCCAAAATTTTAAAAAACCAAAGGCATTAATGTGGCCCATAGGTCCTTTACCATCTATACCATCAGCTACCAACCTTCTATATCACTGTAGGCCATTCCTAACCTTATGCACAATGCTCCAGCAACACCTGTTTCATTGCTTTCCCCTGAAGCAGCCAAAATGCTTCCACTGCACACATTTTCACCTGCAAGTTCTTATCCCACAAAACTTCAGAGTTGTTCCATCTCCTCCACTCATTTGGGCCTTGACTGAAATACGTGCCTCAGACTTGAAAAGATCTTCTAGACCACCTTAAATAAAACAGACTCTCTTACAGTGCTTTTCAATTAGCTTTGTGTTCTTTGGGTCTGTGTGTACAAAAACTTGAAATTGTGCCTACATACTTAATTGTTCAATGTCTATCTCACCCTACCAAGAATATTAGCACCAGAGAGTAAAGATTTGGTTCTGTTCGCTATATCCCCCAACGTATTGCTTGACACACACAGGAAGACACAAAAAATTGTTACATGAGTGAATGAACTATTACTAAATTTACACACATGATTTACAATTTGTGTAATTTACAATTTACTTCATTGCTCCAATTAAACTCATAAAATTGACTATTATCATTTTGGTCATAAATGGCCACAGCTGGACATACATGAAAAAAATCAGCATTTCAATTACAAGGCATCTTCTAATGGACAAAATAAAATAAAATAATTGTTCCCTGCATACTGCTTTCCAGTTACAAGAACGCTATTCCAGTGATGTCTTGGTGATCTGGGGTACAAACAAATATAAAGAAAATAGATGAGTGTTGAAAGTCTTGCCAATCACCAATGATTTTTCTTCAGGATTGAATGGCAACAGAACTGACTGAAGAGCTTCTGGTTTTACTGATTTGAACTACGGTTATCACAGTTCTGCTCATGTGCCATGGCAAATTTCTGATTAAGTAAATTTGTTCTTTTTTTACCTACACTGTGAGGTATGTTTTTAATCTGTAACATCTCCTCAAACTTTCTTCAACACAAAGAAATAACTTGTAGCTGGTTTTATTTATATAATCTTTCCATATCTGTATAAAATCAAACTGCATGCAAATCACACAATTTTTATACAGTACCTGTTAGGTTTTACACTGCAAATTAGGAGTCCCTTATGACCCTTTGGGATATCCATTGTCATATGAGAGCTTTTCTCAGTGTCAATCCACAAGATCTGGTCCCTCAGGTTTCAAGAAGTATCTTCATGTTATTCCTCTTCAAAATGTATTTCTCATATTTTTGGGTAGCATAATATGACAACTGATTCAGCCCAAGGCATGATAAGGAATCATAACTTCACATTAAATTTTTGAAATACGAAATCTTTTTCATTACTACTTCAATCAGACCACATAGGGATTGTTTATTATAACTAAACAGTGTAAGTTCCAATTCAGGAGGCAAACAGATTGTGACTAAGTCCAGAAAAAGAATTAAGGATTAAGGGTGTAGTTCATGGCATAAAATGTATTTAGCATGCACAAGGCCCTAGATAGTATCTCTAGCCACACGCACACACACAAAACGGAAATAAGTTATAGCAGTTTACTGAATGAAATATTAAGTGATTATTAAAAGTGATATTCATAAAGATTTGTTTGGCTAGGTATAAAAATATATGTGATTTTAAATGTGTGTGCCCTGTAAACTTGCCATGAGACATATGCACAGATTTAAGTAAGAACTGGGAAAAATCATAGAAAGTATATTCAATTTATGGATACAAATGCTCAGATTTCTTTCTTTTAAATTGTTATATTAATGTCACAGCTATTTCAGATTAAAATAACATAATTTTATACTCTATCTTTAAACAGTTTTAAGGTAGTATGTTCTATCTTCGTTTTTGTTTATAACTATATTTTTCCAAAGAAATCTCATATGAAGATATTTTGACTTTTTTAATAGAATATATCTTAGAATTGTTTACAAAATCTAACAAGCACCTTGCCTATTAAACATGGAACATTTTAATGAATAAACTAACATATAATATTAATATTTATGTTTATAATTTATTGGGTTCCTTCATTGAATTGTAATCAACAACGTGTACTATTTATTCCACTATGACTTTTCTTTCATTAGATTTAATATCTTTCACTGAAAGCAATTCTTTTCTCAAACTTCAAAATTATTTATTTATTTTGACAGTGACATTTACTGCTAGAGCACATATCTTTATCAAATATTAAAAATTATCTATAATTTTTTTCCATCCTTAGGATTCATTTTAAATGGCAGGTTTAATTTAATTTCTGTCAAGCTGTAACTTGAAGAGATATATATCACAAAAATCCTATAAAATCTTGAATTTCTACCAGCAAAATATATCCCTCTGATTGACATTTTATTTTGGCTGCAAGCATTTTGATAAGCACTAAATAGTCAATAAAAACATTGACTCCAAAGTTAAATCTGAGACAAATCCTCCACAGAGGAAAGATGCCCAATATATCCTTATTTTAGAGCAGTTTTAAACAC
>RJWT010016642.1:0-19747 GCA_004365215.1 Cuniculus paca | reverse complement strand
CCCATTTTAACTGCCAATAATACCATCATACTTAGCAAAAACCCAAAGACAAATGCTAGGTACTCTGAGAAACCTCCCTTTATGTCAAAGAAATAATAACTGTTATCATTGTTTCCTCAGAGTACCACATTTATATTTTTTCTCAAAATCAAATAGTTTTTGCAATCATTTTCCACCCTGTCTTGTGGCTTTTTCATTTTTTTTTTAAACTCACTACTTTATATCTTATATGACAACATAGTTGAAGTCTTCCACAAGTTGAGAAAAGTGACCGTTTCTACTTCATATTTCTATGTAACAAACACCTGACAAAGTGCCTCAATGTACCTGAACATATGTTCAGCAATTACTCATTGAATTCAATTTCAGTTTGTTTTGTTTGTGTCCTTTTTATTGATCTAGGTCAAGGATTTTCAGTATTTGGTTCGAACAGAATAGTTGAAAGATAATATCCTGTAAGTACCAGTTTTGTGGTCATCATAAGCTAAAAAAAAAAAAAAAACAAAAACCTTCAAGTTGAAGATTATCCAGAAATTAAAGAAAGAAAGGAAAATGTGTACACGAAGATGAAATATATTTATGTGTAAAAGAAATACTGGTTTATCTTCTAGAGAGGGACAAATTTTAGGCACAGTAGAAGTGATGGTATAGACCAGGAAAGAGACATCCTGGCATGTTACCTAGGGATTGTCAAAATGTCTAGGATAAATGGAAGAGCAAAATAACACACAATTTGTATAAATGCAGCTTATAAACATTTATGTGGTAGATCATACAAATGCAGCTAAAAAGTAGTAAAAGTACTTATTCATGTTTTCAAGAGTCAATCTTACACTTCAGAGTAAATGTAAATTCACTACTGTGATTTTGTCCACTTTGTAATGCTTTTTTTTTTTAAAGCAACAGAAAAATGGTATCTTTCCAGGTAAGTCATAGTCTTAAAATTGCATCTTTCTGAATACTAATATTACAATTCTCCAAATCACTGAAATTGTAGTAAATGGATAGTTGTTCAGTTTTTTAGCCTTTTTCTTAATGACATAGATGGATTCTTTGAAAAGACTCCTTCAGAGCATTTTATCTTCTGAGAGAGTAGATTTTTAAAACTAATCTTTATAAATTCTATTGGTAGATGACAGTACAGAATGTCTGCCAAAATAGCGGGCTTTTAAAAATAAAAATTTTTTATGTTCATGGAATTTACTTGAAAATCTTTTTCAGCTATCATAGAATCTATGAATTTGCTTTTTATATTTATACTTATCATGTGTTATTTTAATGTTTGGTCCAATGGTCCTTGTTACTCTGTAGACCAAACGTTCAAAAGTGCACTAATTATGTTTTATCCTGAACATTACTATATATCTGCAAGTATAGTATACCTTGGTTTACAAATACTTCTGTTTGCATACAATTTGGTTTGGCAAAATTTTGTTTCCATTTGCAAACTCTATATTAAATGAAAAACATGATCATGACTACCTTCCTCATTCAAACACAAATGCAGCCATCTTCCCCAAAATCATAAAACAAACTAAATTCATTAACCAAGGTAAATATACTCTCTCTATATTCACTATCTTTCATACCCATATGTAGTTCTAATTAAAAGATTATCTGTTTTCTATTAGACAAATAATTTCATCATTTGCTATGTGCCAGACATTTTTCTTACCATGGAGACATAGTAGCTGACAAGCAAACAAATCAATATATACTATAATTTCAGGAGAACTAATGATTTGTGTGAGGCAAGCTAAGTAGGGTGAGTGAAGAGTGTCAATAGTAGTAGACTACTTCAAGTTGGGATTTCAGGCGAAGCCATTTGCTATGGTTCAAATCAAAAATGATTCCCAGAACTCTAATGCCCTCAGAGGCAGGTCTTTAGGAAGGTGATTGGATCTGAGGGTGCTATCGCTGACTTGCTGCAGAAGGATAGGCTTGCCTGGAGGTGGGTTGCTTAGGGGCATGACCTAGAAAGGTATATATCTGCCTTCCCAGTTCTTCCCTTAACTTTCTCCTTCCTGGTTACCATAAAGTGAGCAGTTTCCTCTGCCTGAATCCTTCCATCATGCCCCTTCTTGCCTTGTGGCCAGTCAACTATGGACTGAAAATGTGAGCCAAAGTAAACCTCTCTTCCTTTAAGTTGTGGGTTTTTGGTATTGTGTCTTAGCAATGAGAAAGTGACTAAGACACCATCTAAGAAGAAATCTAAACTAAATGAAAGAAGAATCATGCAAAAATCTTGAAAAAGTCTACTTCATGCAAAAGGGACAGCACATGCAGAGGAATTAGTTTGGTATATTTAAGAAGTGCCAAGAAAGCCAAAGATGTTTGGTTTATTTAAGAAATGCCTATAGACTAAGAGAAAGTAGTATCCCTAAAGCCAAGGGAAAAAAGTTATGCCCTAAGAGAAAAGAATGATCAATGGGAGCAAATGCCTGAATGATCAAAAAAGGAAACAGTAAAAAAAAAAAAAAAAAAGGGAGACAGTAATTCAACAGTGAATTCATCAAAATAGAAATTGCTAGCAATCTTTAAAGCAAAGCATCTCTGAAGCAGTTGGAATAAAGCCTCAGTTGATGCAAAAAGGCAGAGATAACAAGTAGAAAAAATTCTTCCAAAGAGTTCTGCTCTAAAGGAAGCAGAAAATGGATGTTTGAAGACTTAAATCATGACAAGAGAAGTTTGTTTTTGGTTTGATTTTTAAAGATGACTGTGACTCCAGATTGTATGTAGATGGGAATAATGCAGTAGGGAAAGAATATATAATATTACAGAAGAGAAGGAAGACATACTGATGCAAAGTCCTCAAGTAGGTCAGAGAGAATGAGATGCAAGACACAATGAGGGGTTTGGTTTTTGAAAGGAGCATAGCCACTTCATCCAATGAATCAAAGGGAAGGGGCTGCAGCAACTGTGAACATAGATGAGAGCAAGCTATGGATCATGCAAAAGTGAAGTAATTCTCTTTAGACTTCTGTCTTCTCAGTTAAACAGGCCATTGATAGAGAATGAAGAGAAAGGAAACAGTATCTAAAGCTGGAAGAGATGGAAGGAGGTGTGAAGTTGTTGTATCGGAGTTGCAGGGGACAGTAATTAAGAAAATAGAGTTAGAATTCTGGAGATTGTTGTTAGGCCTTGTCATGGGCAGCTTCTGTGATGGCCCCTACTGATTCTTGCCACTTAGGAGTCGCACATTATGCAATTCCCTTCCTTGAATGTAGGCTATACTTACTGACTTGCTTATAACTAATAAAATATGAGAGAAGGTGTGGGGAGACTGGCTAGAGGAGTGCTTGAAATAAGTGTGAAAAGGAATGGACCTTAGAGCAATAGTTCCCAGGCTCCTAAACTAAAAGTTTAGAGAAGATATACAGGACAATAGTCAGCAGAATCAATAGTAAGTTGTACTCAGAGATATTTGCTCTAGCCATTGTGTCCCATGCTCCAAGAAGATTGCTTAAACTAGGTTGACACATGTCACTTAACAAATCCTCCCATTCCTTTCCTGTCCCCTGACCAAAACTCCTATACAAGTGTTGTAAATGCTTTTCTTCTATATCTTTTTTTCTCATGTCCTTGAGCTACAACTAAATAGCCTCAGAGGTCTCAGTTTGTTGCTGTTTTTCTGAAACTTTAGAACTGTCTCTCTGGGCCTGCCAGTGATTGAACTAAGTCTTATCTCTTAGTAATCTTTCACCATTTTTGCAGCCACAGTCACACACCGTGACAGGAACGGACACTGCATCTGACATTAGTTTATAAAATATAATATTATCACTTTTCATATTAGATTATAAAAAGATTGTGCCTTCCATCTGAAGCTCTCTCTTGGATTGCTTACTCTAGGGAGCGAGACATACTTCCATGTCTTGAGCACTGTGGAGTGATCCATATGTTAAGGAACTGAGGGCTATCAATAGACACATGAGTCACCTGGGAAATAGCTTTTCCTAGTTTCACTACAGACAAACTTTCAAAATAAGACCCCAGTACTAGTCAATGTTTTTCCTTTTTTTTTTTTTTTTTGGTTTCTGAGACAATGTCTCACCACTGAGTTCAGACTAGCTTTGAACTCACTATATAGCAAATGCCCGGTTTTAGCCTCTGGTAGGCCTCAAACTCATAGTGATCCTCCTGCCTCAGCTTCCCAATGGCTAGGATGACAGACATGTGCCATCATGCCCAGCACAAGGCCAAAATTTTGACTGCAATCTCATGAGAGACTTTAAGAAGTGTCTTTCACCCAAGCTATGTAAAGACTTCTGACCCAGAGAAGAGGTGAGGTACTATTTTGTTTTGTTTTCAGCTGCTAGTTTGCGGAAGTAATTTCTTATATAACAGTAGATAACTAATACATCTCACTTAAGATTTGTGGTCATATATTTAAAAGATAGCAAATGCAGTAATAAATTTAAAGTAAGGCATCAGAAGTATGTTTTTTTTTTCTATTCACACAGAAATGCATAGAAAAAAGTTAATGGTTAACCCTAGATGGTAAGTGGCAATGATGGGGGAAGATAAAATGAAGACTTGTTTTCGGTTATAACCTATAAACATTTATATGATTCGAAGTGTTTATAGTCAGCTTATAGTCATTCTTTCTGTATATAATTTTTAAAATGTCAATCTTAATACAGCACCATAGAATATAAGCAAAGTAGCTTATCAGGGAAAAGCAAAATCACACTGTTTGATCTGTCTCCAAACTGTAATTTGTGGTTCTTGGTATTCTATACAGGGCTAGAAATAATCACTCTGCAGCATTCACAAGTGCAAGATAAAGCCCTAGGACTACAGTTAAGTGTCTGTTAGTAAACGCCAGGTTTTAGCCCCTGGTAGGATAACACCATTCCTGTTTCTCTGTGAAAATCCTGATGAACCCACAGCTCCTTCTAGTGCTGCTGGTAAAGCCTGCTGGAAGGAAGCCTTGGTATCTATTACCCAAGTCTGTTCTACTTTGTTTTTCTTTTATAAAGAAAACCCTTTGAAGTCCCAAGATAAGAGATATTGTAACATTTGGGTATCAGGCATCTTTAAGTCAGATTCTCCAAGGCATTCATCGATTGTGTCATTCTCCCTTCCTCCAAGGCTATTACCGCTTCATAAAGGTATAAGTACAACTGATAAAAAAATGAGTTTCTGAATCTTGTTTCCCATCACCGTGCCAAGAATTCTGATGGCGAACTTGCTGATAATACTTTTCCTGGCAGTTGTCCACTGGATTCTGCCTGGGTTCTAAAAATTATGCCCGTTAGTTGAAAGTATGCAAGAGCAAAATTGTCAATTCATTGAAAATAATTAAAAATTAACTGAATACAACATGATTGAATTTTCTACTGCTATTACATTTAAAACTTCTTGGAAGCAAGGACCATATCTTATGTGTTCAACATTCAACATTCACTAAACATTTCTCACTTTGCCAGTCCAGTAAGCATGGCATGCACTCTAGATCCCAGTATATCATGTAGTATACAGATTCTCCTTGGCCACATCATCATATTTTCCTTATTCTTATTTTCCCTCTATCCTGCTTTCCACATCTATTTTTTTTTCTACCTTTGGTCTGATTTTGCATGCATCCATTTTCAAAAGTTCATAATACAGGTTGTACTCTGAAACAGCTTTTTACAATTGAAAGTATCCACAAAAACTGGTTTAGTGTCACAAACTGTATCTCAAAATAGACTATCATAATATCAAGCAAAAGTTTGATATTAACATGTTTTCAACCACTTTTTTGTAAACAGTTATAAAAAAATCAGGCATAGGTATTAACTAATGTCTACTATTGACATCTTATTGTATATTGTTCAAATTAAGAGGCATTCTTGAACTCTAGGTCATCTCCTTGTACTGACCTTCACACGATTCTCCCCCTGGTGAAAACATCCCATTGTCATGGTATCCATCTCTGCACTCACAGTGATACCATCCTGGCAGGTTGACACAGTTAGCACGGCTGTCACACTGAACAAAGCCATCAGAGCACTCATCGATGTCTGTTGACAAAGCAAAGAAAAATGAAGTTTTATACAAGTGTTTCTTTCAAAGAAACCAGATTATTCTCCTGCAAGGTTACTACAGTTTTGAATGCCAGCAAATCTTTGAAACTGAGACAATATGAAATCACTGAAGTCACCTGGTTTTTAAAAGCTGTGCAGAAATAATGTAGTAGTTCTAGTAACAGCAGAACTGTCTGGAAGGCTTCTGTTACAAAAGCCATTCAACTGTACAAACTGGAAACCATCAGTGACTCTCACCAAGTAGAGTACTTCTTAAGCCGTTTGAGGGGGGTAAATACTACTTCTAGGCAGGGCCTTTAAGTTGCAGTGTGTGGTTCGTATGTACCCTTCCCCATCACAATGACTAGCAATTTTTGGAGGGTCTATAGACCACTGAATGGTTTTCCAGGTCTTTTGACTAAATGGAGAGCTTGCTAAATAATTTAATGTACTGACTGCACCATTATGGTTCCCAGAAATATCACATGTACCCACTCCCATCTTGAGAACCCCGCACTATGACTGAAGGCCCCATCTGCTGAGGCAGGGTAATTTTTCCTTATGTGCTTCGTACAGCTGCTGCAGTGGTCAAGCACAATGTTGCTTCTCAGGATGAAGGTAAGGCCAGCTGCTGGTTACAGTCCCTTAGTCTACTTTAATTGGCGGAATCTGTTGTTTCCTGTGTCAACTTCACCTAACTTCAAATTCCTGGAAGTATATGTAACTTTTATTTTCAAATTTCCTCTTTTTGGATCAAGATTTCCTCTTTTCTCATTCAACTTGAACGAGAACAATGAATGAATACATGAATAAATACCTGAAAGGAACATTCGGGGAATAAGCGATTACTCATTTACTTCTTGATAGAGTTCGTTTCAGTAAAAAGTATGTCAAACATTCTCTTAGATTAATACTACTAAGTAATAGGAGAAAAATAAATATTTCACGTCACTGTAACATTTCAATATTATTTCTGAAATATGAGTATGTTTGCCTCTGTGGTTTCTCTTCCTAAAAATTAGCTCCTGCAGCCAGTAATTTCCACTGGCAAAATTGTTAGTAGCCAGATGAGTTAACCATTGACTTGCTGACACATAGGCACTCTGCCCTCCTCCATTTACTAACAGGTGCTAAGAAAGAATCTATTTGTTCTTCAAAGGCTTTCTAACTGATAAACCTCCAATTATAAATGGGTTCAAAATACTGTGCCCATCTCAGGTTTATATGGTCTTTTCTTGCATCCTAAATGATGCAGAAAATTGTGCCATTTCTTATTGATTGGACAAAAGAAAACAGGTTTGAGATTTAAGCCTTAGAAGCAAGATTCATTGGAAGAAGACCAGGAAGGGACACTTAAGAGTCTTTCATTTTAGAAAAATTCAATCTTTCAAGGTAACTATTAATAACACAGAGATTTCTTCACTGAAGAAACTTTCTCACCATATTTAGCCTTCAATTTAGTCTTTCTTTCTGCCTTAAAGTAATTATAAGGTTATCTCAGTCCTTATGAAATCAACATACATTCCAGTTGTTACTTCTCATGTTCTCTTTTATTACTCCTCTTTGCAAATGTCAGGCCTATTTCCACACTGCCTTACCCTGCTGCCCACTATCTACTCTATATAGCACCTTTCCCTGACTACACACTCTCTGAAGTTTAACAGAAATGCTACATGAATTATATTACCTTTAGTGTTTGGAAGACTAGAGATACAAACATAGGGCTGCCATAATGTATTTTCATATGTAGTTTAAGCATTATTTTATTATTTAACTATTATTACTAGGCAGTACCTTAGAGGATGAGTACAAAAATAAATCCTTCATTTATTAATGTAGCATTCATCATGTATTAAATACCTGATATGTGCCAAGAAATAAGTGCTGAAGAAATAAAAATGTACAAGATTGGAGCAATTTCTGTCCTCACTGAGTTTATAATCTATTCAAGTTGTTTTATAAGTAAACTAAATTTATGAAAATCTGAATTACAATCATATAGGACAGTGTTTCCAAACATGTGATGTATCAGTCACTGGTGGTATGGTATGTAGGTGATAGTGGGAAAATATTTTATTTTATTGGTTATATATTTACTTTTCTGGATTATTTCCAATTATGACAAATGATATAGTACAGTTATAAAATTAAATTTAAATCTTAAAAGTGAAAAGAATTATAGAAACAGTATCAAGTAATGTTGGCATATGTGATATAGGAATATGACAAAAATTATTAAGTTTTTAAAATATCATTATATAGTTGTACGGTTTGTGTCTAGATGTTCCCCCCAAAGCTCCATGCAGTTATAGAGTTTTTCAGAGGTGGCTGAATCTAGGATGTGTAATTGCTTTGTAGTGCAATTCTGGGATTAAGGGTTCTGAGATTAAGGGTGGCTAATTGCCAGGTCAGTCCACTGACCGGTCTGGCACTGCCTATCCTGGTAGACTAGATACAACATAAAGGACAGGAAGAGGCTTGTCTCTCTCTTCCTCGTTGCTTTTGCTGTCTTCTGCTGTGACAAACAGTTGCCCCTCTGCCATGTGCCACCCTGCCTTGGATCCAGCAGATAACGGACTGAAACCTCTACAAACAGTAAGCTAAATACATTTTCCCTCCTTTAACTTTGAGTGTTAGGTATTTTGTCCCAGCAATGAGAAAAGTAAGATGACAGTCTAGGAGAACTATTGACATTTCAAGAAAATATGCTGAGTAATTTCTTATCTACCAAAAATTCCTTAATTCATGTAAAATATGACTCAATTTATAAAAAAACATATGTTATGGCTCAATATTACATATTTGCATCATTTAAGTTAGCAAAGAAAACTAGTTATACAATACATGAAACATCATTTTATACTTCTTTTATTGTCTTGCTTTGGAGGGACTGTTTTTTATTTCAGCTTTTTAATGTAACTGTATTTTCACATGAAATTATAAGAGACAATTCTATTTCATTTACCCGGTTCAACCCACTGGAAACATCTTGAAAAACTGTAGCACAATATCATTCCCAGGATACTGACATTGACACAATCAAGAGATAGAACAGTACAGTCCCATAAATATTTATGTTTTTACCTTTCCCCACCCATTCCTTAACTCTTGCTAATCACTAACACCCACCTATACTATTTAACTTTTCTAGAGTGTAATATGGATGGAATAAAACAATATATAACCTTTTGGAATTGACTCTCCCTCAAGATAAATCTCTGTGGATTCATGTAGATATTTAGGTGCATCAATAGTTTGTTCTTTTTAGAGGAAGGCATACCGGGGATTGAACTCAGGTACTAACACATGATAAACAAGTGCCCTACCACTGAGTTACATTCCCTAGACCAATTTGTTCTTCTCTATTGGTGACTAATCCTCCAAGGTACAGATGCACCATAACCTGTTTTCATAATTCAACCACTGAAGGGCATCTGGGTTGTTCCTAAAATCAGCTATTATTTTGTGAAATGTATTTTATTTTAAAATCAACATAAAAATTGCATATATTTATTGTTTACAGCCTAGCATGTGGGAGGCCTTGAGTTCATTCCCCAGCACCACACACACACACACACACACACACACACACTACTGTATACTATATATTGAGAAGTTTATATACATTGAGTGATGATTAAACCTAGCCAATTATCAAATGCATTATCTCTCACAGTTAAAATTTATGTGGTAAGAACACTTAACATCCACTCAGCATTTTTCTAGAATAGAAAATGTTGCCATTAATTATAGTCACACTGCTGAAGAATAGATCTCTTGAACATATATACAGGGGTTTCTCGGTACCTGTTGACCACCATTTTCCCAAGTGCTCCTCACTGGAACCACAGCCTCTGGCAACCAGTGTTTTACTCTTTGCTTCTAAAGATTGACTTTTTTAGATTCCACATATGAGTGACAGCAAGAGGATCTGTCTTTCAGAACCTAGTTTATTTTACTTAACAGAATACCTCTAGGTTCACCATGTTGTCATAAACAACCAAAATTCATGCTTCTTTATAACTGAACAGTTTTTCTGGTGTGCATATGTGCACGTATATCATTGATCTACTGATGGATCTTTAGGTTGATTCTATATCTTGGATATTGTGAATAATAGGACAATAAAAAAGGGAGTGCAGATATCTCTTTGACATGTTGATTTAATTTCCTTTGGCTAAATACCTAGAAGCTAGATTGCAGTCATATGGTAGTTCTGTCTCTAGTTTTTTGAAGGACCTCTGTACTGCTTTACACAGTGTGTAAGGTTTCCTTTTGTTACACGTCCTTGCCAATGCTCACTGTCTTTTGTGTTTTACTATAACAGGAGTGAGATGGCATCTTATTGTGGTTTTGATATGTTTCCGAAAAATTAGTGATAATGAACACTTTTACATATATGTCTACTTCTAGGCTATTTGTACGTCCTTTGAGAAATATCTATTCAGGTCTTCTTCTATCCTTTAATTTTTAGTCTATTATGTCTTTATAGGCGAAGTGGGTGTCTTCTAGGCAGCATATAGAAATTCTATCCAGGTCCTCTAGTGTGGTCCCCAAGCCACTACAGTCATGGCAGCCACTGTAGTACTGGGAGGATCCTAAACTCAGGATTGTCATAGCTGGTACAGTGCTGGGTGGACTCCAGTGCCCAGTAAAGTGAGTGTAGCTCTGGGGTTCATCTGAAGCTCTCAGCTGCCAAGACCTCCCTGCTGCTTATATTTTTTTAGAACCCAAAATTATTATATTCAGTTGTTTTAGTGTTTTAGGTCAGATATTGACCCCATTTTGCAAAGGATATAGTTTCTTGCCGACCACCAGGGCAATTCAGGAGACTCAGTCTAGACGTGCCAGCTTGGATTTAGGGGTCTTAGATTTAGTGTGTCTGCCTGGTTGTTAAGTTTTACTGAGGTAGGCCTGGAATTAGGGAAGGGGACAAAGTCTTATGATCACTACCCTCTTTCCTCCATACTGTGCTGCTAGGACTAGGGAAATGGATTATGTTGGTATCATAAAACTGTCCATCCTGCCCTCTTCAATGCATATTTTTTACTATTATTATATACAAAGATACAGTATTCACTCACCAGGTTTTCTTCACTCTTGTGAGGGTATTTTGCACATGAGCAACTATTTAAACTGATGCGTCTGTGGGTCAGGAGCAGGGACAATCACTGGAGAACTCTGTTTTGCCATCGTGTTCCACCTACCTGCTGTTTTGATAATTTTTGTTTTTGAAAACTTTCTACTTGAGTTAGAATCAGTAGAAAGTGAAAGCATGATTGAATTTCCAGGGAGTACCCTTCATGCCACAATTTGTTTAGTCTGTGGCCCTAATTAAAGCCAAAGACTTAATAAAACAAACAGCTTCATCTATAAGCTATTTGATTATGTAAATGTCCCTATTCAGTAAATATTTAGTAAATAATGCAATCTTATCTAAAATTATAAATTGAGTATATTTTGTGTATGTAATGTCTAAGCATAGACATTAGCACCTTATTCATTTCAAATATGCACACTTTTTTTTACATATTGTATAATGAAGGAAAATAGTCAAAAATTCAAGTAATGTATTTTTTGGGTATTTTCTTTGGTAAGTTAAAACCTAATTTTACATTATCCAATAGAATTAGGTACATAGCAAACACCAAATTCTGGGAATAAAAAGGTAATTTTATTCCAAGAAGTATAAGAACTATCAAACTGAATAAAAGTATTCAAAAATACTAGCACAAGTGGCATAACTCATAGGATGTAGTCTTCCTCATTGAGACCTTAGTTGGGTACTCTTTTCTATATAGAAAACTAAAAATAAATTTTATAACAAATTACATTCTGTCTTAGAAAGTTCCTGAAGTCCTTAGGGACAATGAGAGCTTTTTCAGTGTCCACAGCCACCTAGTGATGCTAATATACTGCTGTGCCAAAGTGCATCTGGAAAGTGTTTAGCCATCCCACAGCAGTCGTGAATGGCAGTCACACTCTGGGGATCAAAATCAACCTAGACAATAAAAACAGAAGGCAGGCCTGGGTATAGACTTTTGCTGGTGACATCTAAAAGGTCATTTTATTTATAAGGAAATAATTATAAATTTCTTCATGTATATTGTTATTTCTACTATAGTAATGATGAACAGTAAAAATGGACACATGTTAAATCCATACCCAAAATAGACCTCAATAGACACTCTCCCTTTTAAACTCAGAAACCAGTAATTGCTCTTCTTACACACACAAATGAAAAGGAATCCAACTGCTTTCTTTTGTTAGCATGTGTACACTATTTTTGGAAGTAAGGTCAAATAATGAGAGCACTGTCTTTCATACAATTAATTGTTAATAAAAATGTGACATCATTTCTCACAAAAACATAGTACTTCTTCTATTTATATCACTATCCCATGCACTGGTAGTTAAATTATATTGATAAATAACAGGCAAATAAAGATCATCAAAACAATTAATCGACTCTTGATTGCTCACATGAGGGCTATTTGCTTTCTAGATTATCTGAAGCATTTATTGTTAATCACAAGGTCATTTCCTTGTCTTTTGTTGAGTTTCTGGGAATCTGCTCTCAACATTTAGGGTGAGTGCTCAAGAAATACAAACTCATTTGAGAATTATGTTACTTTTAAGAGCTGCGCAGGATTTGGGTATAATGTCTAAAATTTCATGTAAGGCATATTTGCTCATATAAACTGTTGGGAATACAATATCAGAACACACTTAAATAGACTTTAGAAGCCATAAGATTCTCCATACAAGTTGGTATAGATAACATTGCAGGTTCAGTGAATATTATTTTTGTCATTTTATAGTTCATACATATGAGGTTAATGGACTGCATTAAAAACTCGTGGGTATAATTTCTTTCATCATCTTATTTAGTTCTCAAAACCACCAGGTGAAAGTATTCCTATCCCTGTGTCACAGACAAGAAAGAAGGATAGAAAGTGCATCACTGCAGGCCACACCATTGACCAGAGCTCTGTTACCCACAAGCCCTCTCTTCCCCTTGAGTGTATGTTGCCTCTCAAGGTCAGTACTTGGCCAACCAGAGAGTCTGTCAGTTGGAACGTAAGAGCCGAAGTAAATCTTCCTCTGAATGAATTCCAGCTCTTTAGCTTGTCAGTTATGGAACTCCAAATATGTTGTTAAACACCTTTGATTTTTCTGGTTTTGAGTTAGGAATAGTCTCTTTTATTAATAGCCTGCTGTTAATATACAAGGCCTCACAGGAAGCCTCATCTGGTTTATAACAAGTGTTTGATAAGTACAAATCCCAATCCAAGTCTAGATGCAGCCTCATATCCTTGTGAATATGTTTTCCATTTAAAAAGGTTATAAATATTTTAATTATGGAAAGTACCAGAAATGTGGAAAAAGAAGCACATCTTCTTTAATTGCTTCAGTTAGTACACCAGTCCCTCCCCCCGTGTTGATATCAGGTAGGCCAAGTTCACATTCCACATGTCTGCAGAAAATACCAGAGAGAAGGCCAGGACACTCTGGCTTCATGTTATTTTATCATTAGCTTCATGTTAATGTATTATTTTTATCAAGTCTTTGCATATCCTATCTCCATTATCTAGAATGTTCTTTATACACTTCCTCATCCTCTTTCCTTGTTAGTGTCTCATCTGTCTGTGTTTCATACTATGATCAATTTCTGAAGGGAAGCTTTCCCTGACTCTAGAAGCTGGGTTAGACCTCCTATTAGTTTTATATTTTCCCTCATACTTTCCCTGTACTTTTCCATTATAATACCTATCATAAGATTTTTTTCCCGTATTTTGAGGGGCTGGAGGGAACTAAGTTTGCACGAATACCAGTGATTTAATTCATGTAACTTAATTCTGGAAAAGAAGTTCCTATATATTTCAACCTTTTTGTCTTTCCACTTAAATTTTAGATTCAGTTTGTAAATTTCTTAACAAGAAAAAATTAAATTATATGCTTTAAAACAATGAAACAATGATTTTGAACCTAGAGTTCTGTACTCAGAATAGTTGTCAAATATCTATGAGTGCAGAATAAATATATTTTATGTGTATTAGACAACTTTTTGTCATTGCAACAAAATGCCTGAGAAAATCATCTCGAGGGAGGACAGGTTTATCATGGCTCAAGTTTCAGACTCATTGCTTTAGGCTGGTGAGGAGGCACAAATGTCATGGAGGAAAGGCATAGCAGAGGAATGCTGTAATCTCATGTCAGTCAGGAAGCAGAGAGAGAAGGACAGAGCATGTGCTGGTGGACTTGCTTCTTCAGTTTTAATTCCATCTGAGACCCCACCCTGCTGCGTAGTGCTGTTCACCCTCAGGGAGGGGTTTCTCACTTAGCTTGATGTCTCACATGCAAATGATCTCTGAAAGCACCTTCAGAGACATACTCAAGTTTGCTTTAATAATTTTCTAGGCATTTCTCAATCCAATTAAGTTGATAGTAGAGATGACCCATCACGATATGTAATTCCTTACATATATCCTATTTAGTATTTTAAAAATATTCTGTCCTATGCAGTATTTTAAAAAATATTTTACTGACAATGTAGCCTAATAAAACAGAGTTTAAATCAAATAGGAAAGACTCATTAGTAGTTCAGCAGTCTCTCCTTTGTGAAATACAGGCACACTTTGTTTGACTGGATTCTAGTTAATTTAGTTCTGCAGATACGTATCTTTTACTAACCAAACATTTGTGGCAACCTGTAAGGAGTAAGTCTAGTGGTGCCTGTCTTAGTCACTCTTTGTAGCTATGACTCAGTACCCAACATCAACAAATTAAAGGAGAAGAGGTTTATTTTGCCTCATGTTTATTTGTTTGCTTCCTTGTTTCTGAGATTCAGTCCATAGTTGACTGGTTCCAGGTCAGAAATGGCATACAGGAAGAGGCTGCTGCAGAGAAAATCTGTTCACCTCATGGCATCTGAAACTCAGAGGGAGAAGGAAGAAGCCTGGATACACTCTTCCAGATCACATCCCCAGTTACCTCCATTTTCTAAATGGGCTCCATTTGCCAACATCCAGCCAGGCTTTGGCAGGATGTCTAGATAAAAATACAACATTTCCCCTGGTCTCCCAAAAACTCATGCACATTTCTTTATGCAAAATACATTTGCCTCATCTCTAAGACTTGCCAAATTCCTAACAGTTTCAATTCTCTGAGACTCAAAGCAAACTCTTAGCTGTGAGCCCCTGTAAAAATCAAAAAGAAAGTTAAACATTACCAACATACAATGGCACAGTGTAAACATTTCTATTCCAAAAAGGAGAAAGGCGGGTAGAAACCAATGAGACCAAAGCAAGACTGAAACCCCACAGGAAACTTTAAGTCCTGTAATTTTGGGTCTGGCACCAGGGTGAGTTGTGGGCTCCCTGTGGTTTGCACAGCCCTTCACCTATAGCCCCACTTGACCAGCTCCATGAGCTCTCTCAGGGTGGCTTTGCTCTCTGCCTTCTACTTTCCTTAGCCAATATTCCATTTGCCTAGACCTTCCACTTCCTTTTTGGTTATATCCACACAGTTTTTTGTACTGACCTCCCAGCAGCACTTTTCTGAAATGGTCAACCTGACCCCATAACTCTTGCATTCTACATGCCTGTAAAACCAATATATGTGAACAATATCAAAATATGCTGCCAGCTCGAGCAGTAGCTAGGCCTCCTTGAATCATGACTGGAGAGACCTCTGAGTGACTGGAAAGCTGAGCACCATTAACCAAATCCCTGTGAATCAAGTCTTGAATTCCCTAGGTAGCCACTCACTAGGCCACCTTTCTTGATCAGGGTTTCCTGGGGCTCTCTTTTCAAAGCAAAATCTTTCACTTTTATACCACTGAGACTCTAAATGGTGGGATTCTGCTGATTCCCAGGATGCTTTTAAGGGATCCCTCCTATTGTGTTGGTACAAAGTGCTTGGCTTCTTTTTAACGTTAATCTTTTCACATTGGAGCTTTCCTGAGCCCCAAATTTGCAGGTGATTCCTTTATGGTGAAACTGAAAACTTTTCAAATGGGCTTTTTGCTCCCAATTTTTAGTACATATCTGGCTAAAAGTTACCAATAGTACCCACGCCACTGTCTCAACACTGGGCTGTCATGAAGTTTTCCCTGTTTAATCTCAGTCCCTCACAAAGCCTCATAGCATGAGCAAAATGCAAACACAATTTCTGCCAGAGCATAATACACATGTCCTGGAGTGCAACTGACAATGGAGTCCTTGTTTCCAACTGAATGCTCCTGAGCCTGATTTTTATCATCTCTAATTTTTATTTCATCAGTATTCTGGTTCTCTGAGCTCCAAGCAGAAACTCCTATCAAGCGTGGCTCACTGCATTCTAGAGGTGCTTTTCTAGTTAGGATCTCTAAATGTTTCCAATCTTCTGTGAACCAGTTGCAAAGTCTACTGAACCAGATGATCAGGTATATTCACAGCAATAACCCCACTTCTCTGGTACCAAAAATCTGTCTTAGTCAGTTTCTCGTCACTGGGAGTCAATATTCAAAACCAAAATATTAAAGGAGGGAAGGTTTATTTTTGGCTTACTTTTTTTTTTTTTGTGAGACTTTAGTCTATTACAGGTTGGTCTAAGGCAGATATGGCATGGGAGAAGAGTATGCTCGGAGGAAAGCTGCTCATCTCATCAAACACTTGGAAGTTGGGAGACAAAGGAGTAGCTGGGAAGGAATATACACCTTTCCAGGTGACACCTCCAGTGACTTTCCTCTTCTGGCCAGGCCCTACCTCCTCATATCAAACCAGTTGTAGCACCTCCATAATCCCCCATTCATATCATCTTCCACAAACCACCCTCTAAGAATGTTAGGCTTTGGGGACAAATCCAGATATAAACCATGAATGCTATTTTTCCAACAGTTCAAATAATTGTTTGCATTTTTAGCAATAAAGTATTTTTAAAATTAAGGTATGCACATTTTTATACAATGCTTTGCATACTTAAGAGACTATAGCACTGTGTAAACATCACTTGTATGCATAGCATATGCACAAAACATCATGTGACTAGCTTTATTATGATATTCATTTTATGGCAATTGTCTGGAACCAAATTTGCAATATGCAGGTATGTTAGTACTTTCTTCACTTTACAAGAATATATCACTCTTTATTAGTTTTCCTCTTACATCATTAGCCTCTATATCTTGATCTTTTTGCTGGTCTTATCATCTTAATCTCCAAAAGCTTTAGTTCTCCAGGGAACTATCATTAGACCTTTTCTTTTTTATCTGATAAATTCGAGATGATTTCACCCAGTCCCAGTTTTAATATTCAAATGCCACCAATATATTGAAAATGAACTGTAGTAAGTAGAATAGTGTCCCATAAAACATCGTGTCTACTAGAAGTCCCAAAATGTGACCTTATTTAGAAATAATATTTAAAGGTATAATTAGGTAAAAATCTTTACGAGAAATCTCCCTGCACTTAGTATAGACCCTAACAGTAATAACTAATATCTTTATAAGAAATGAGGACACTTGAAAAAATACCCAAAATTTTATAGCAAATGATTAAAACCCAGAATAGCCTAGGCAATCTTGAGTAGAAAGTATTGAGCTGGTAGCATATTATTCCATTTCAAAATAGAGTACAAAGTTATAGTGCATAAAATAACATGTCACTGGCATACAGACTCACAGAACAATGAAATAGAATGACAGAGAGCCCCCAAATAAGTCCATGAATGTACAGCCAACTGATTTTCAGAAAAAGGTGACAATAATACATAACAGGGAAAGGACAGTCTCTTCAATAAATAATGTTGGTAAACCTGGGTGTCCACATGCAGAAGACAATGAAAATGAACACATCTTCCACCCATTAAAAAAACCAACATGGAATGGATTATGGTCTTAAGTGTTATGATCCCAAACGTACGAAACTTCTAGAAGAAAGCACAAAAGAAAAGCTCCATGATATTGTTCAAGGTGACATTTCTCAAAAGAAAACACACAAATAGCCTAGAATCATACGTAAAAATGCTCAAACTTACTAGTAATGTAAAAAAATTCAAACCAAAACTACAAAGAGGTATCATCTCATTCCTTTGAAATGGCTATAGTTGAAAAGACAAAAGATGGTAAGTGCTGAGGATGTGAGTAAAAGATAACCTTACACACTGTTGATGGGAATGTGAATTACTACTATTATTCTGCAGAACAGTACAGAAGTGCCTTAAAAATATAAAGATAGAACCACCACATGGTCCAGCAATCTTTACTGGGTATTCCCAAAGAAATGAAATCAGTATGCTGAAGACCTATTTACCATTCAAGCCCACTGAATCTATACTCACAATAGGCAAGTTGTGCAATGAACATAAGTGTCCATCAACAGATGAAAAGATAAAGAAAACATGGTACATATACATAATAGGATAATATTCAACCATAAAACATGATGGAATCTTGTCATTTGCAATGACATGGATGAACCTGGAAGACATTATGTTAAGTGTAATGAACTAGGTAGACACCGAGAGACAAATATAGGCTCTGTCCTATGCTAGAAATGCTTGGAAACAGAAATGCTTTGGATTTAAGAATTTTTTTTTTTTTTAGTTTTCATATTATTGGAGAATGTTGGCATGTATAGATAATAAAATAGGTAGGAGACCCAGGTCTAATCATGAAATTCATTAATGTTTCCTATACATCAGATAGCCTAAAAGTAATTTTATGTGACATTTTAGTAATTTCAGATGCCTGCATTTTTCATAGAGATCAGGGTTGGTGAAATTTAGCATTTGTGGCATCATCATGGTGTTCAAAAAGTTTCAGAATTTGGTTTTAGATTAAGGATGCTTGACCTGTACCTGAAGATGGAACTCATATGGTTGCTATTGTAGAAACAGAGTAGAATGGTGGTGATGGCAGAGAGTGGGGCTGTTGGGAAATAAAAGAGTTGCAGAGAAGTTGGACAAAGGATGCAAAATTAAAGTAGGAAGAATAATTCCAAGAGGTGACTTGTACAGCATGGTGAGTACAGTTAATGACAATATATTTTATTCTTGAAAAGGGCTAAGAGGAAATGTTAAATGCTTTGACCACAAAATAAACTATGTGAAGTAACACATGTTCATTAGCTAGATTTAACTATCCTAAAATGCATATATACAATTTCAAAACATTATACTTTATATAATGAACACTTGCAATTCTATCTGTGAATTTAAAAATAATAATAAATTTAGGAAAAATAAAAGAGGACACAGAGGGATATGCTGAAAAGCCATCTAAAGATAAAAGCAGAGATTGAAGTTATGCAGTCACAAGCCACATAACACCAAGGCCACCAGAAGTTGAAGCAAGGAAGAATTCTTTCCTAGGGCCTTCAGGAATTATGGTTCTTCTGATACCTTAATCTTTCTTTTCTTCTTCCTTTCTTTCTCTCTCTCTCTCTTCTTTTCTCTCTCTCTCTCTTCCTTTCTCTTTCTTTCTTTCTTTCTTTCTTTCTTTCTTTCTTTCTTTCTTTCTTTCTTTCTTTCTTTCTCTTTCCTTCTTTTCTCTCCTTCCTTTTCTTCAGCCACTCAGTTTGTGGCTCTTGGTTGTAATATCCCCAGTAAAACAATACATCATTTACATTTTCATCCCAGATCTCTCTATACTAGTCCAGACACGAATATTCAATTTCTCACTCAGTATTTCCATTTGGATACAAAATTTCTCCTCCTAAAGTTACTCAACTCAGAAAATTGCAACACTATCTACT